>WKLE02002439.1:2850-22525 GCA_014885115.2 Asterionellopsis glacialis
AGATCGGGAATCAACAGAATACTACTTGCGAACAACTATCCAAATCCAGAAAGAACACTTGTGAACAAGTATCCAAATAACTACTATTGTATCCAAATAATTAATACAACATCTGATGAGTACTGCACAGTATATCCTTCTATAAAATAGATCTGACCCTATAGACAAATATGTAGAACGTAGTACTACCTCCTCAAAAATATACTCTAGAGACAGACTCTTACTTCTAATATTCCAATTGTATTATCATCGACTCACAGGTATTTACGACTAAAGCATTCTTTTAGTTCGTGACAATCTTGCAAAGAAATCATGTAACAGAACCAACATACTTTGGACATTTATAAAATGAAGGCTAATCAATCAGTCTTACTTTATTTTATCTCGATTCCGATTTTCTGTGTTCACGTGGGTGTAGGTGTATGGTACTGTAGTACGACAATGAAACATGGAACACACAGAAAGTATGTTGATACTAATTCCTACGTTGAAAACATCCATTCGCGATTCATACCGTATCTTTCTTGGATACAGTATCCATTGTGAAAGAGAATGCAAAAACCCTCCGATCAGCAGCAACGTGACCAAAAAAGGACCAGTAACTTCATAAAAACATTTAGGGCTGAATAGACAAATAAGTATTTAGTCACGAATGATGAGGGACATTAATTAGCAAGAACAAATCCCAATGTCATACTAAATAAGAGTATCCTCAAATATACAGTATATAGGATACTGTACTAGCGTGAAGGAATATTACCTAATGTAAATTGTGTTGAAAGGACGAAATAAATTTCCCAGGAAAATATTTCACGATTACAAGTTAATGGCACTATAGAGACAGTACTCAGATACGTTGATAATTGGCGGATGATGTCATCTGTTCGGGAATGTCTCATCATCGTCACATTCATTATTGATGAGTATGACAAATTTGTTAATCAGAGATGTCACAACGAGGAACCGATGATACTATCTTGCTACGACATGGTACGAAATACCCTACCTATGGTACAGGTGAAAAGACGAATTATCAATCCTTCCTCCCTACTTCGTTGTTTTTTAACAAACGTTCTCTTCACCTGTCTCTATCTGATCGCTCTGATGGCCTCTCTCTTGGCGAAGCAAAGCATTCCCAGGCAGACAACGCTTGAATACACGATATAAATCATTACAGCAGCAGCAACAGGCCCAAGAGACAGTGCATTGTATAGATCAACTTTGATTCTATCCACCATCTTCTGCCTCTCTGTAACGACCAACACGACAAGGACCTTTCGAAAGTACCGACACTCCAGTGCTCGTACAGCAGACCGACATTTTATATTATATTCATCCTTCATCATCCACAATGTTCACATCTTCTCTTTGTACAGTGTTATCGAGTATTTTGATTCTTCATGTGGCTGCTGCTGCTAATGCAAATAATAATAATAATAATGTAATGGAACTCTCCTTACCCACCAATCTGGGACAAATGACAAAATTACAAAATTTAACTGTCCACAATAATGATAACAATGATAACAATAATGATAGTGATACCACGTCGACTATTATTATACTTCCATTATCCAGTCAAGGACAACTTGTCACATTGACAAGAACAAGAACACCGACAACCAATAACAACGGCACGAATTATCGTATTGTACATGAACCTATTGGACGATCGTATCATGGATATGATTGGGAACGTGTGGCTGGACCAGCTATCGAATCTTCGTCCATGTCCTTGGAATATAGATGTTATAATGATAATGCAACAACAACATCCATACGGAAATGTCAAACAACTCTGGATCTATCATCAACATCAACATCAACAAGAACATCTATTCAATATTATCTGACAGTATATGAATATTCCCTTTCAACCAAAAATGAAATTGCTCGTTTTTTAGAACGCGCAACCTTTGGTCCAACCACATCTGAACTATCATTGGCTTTATCTACGATTAATACGACAAACCAAACCAATACTACCAATCCTTTATCATTATGGCAAGCTACGTACATACAACATCAACTTACGAATACACCTGTATCCTCCCATCGTGAATATTATCGTCAACATTTACACCCCACAAGTATAGAAGTCTATGCGTACGGTGGTCCAGCACGTCATGCATGTGATGCGTATTCTCAATGGAGAACCTTTGCCTTTACACGTAAAGATTATTTTTTAAGCAAATATTCGGGCATACCTCTCCAAATTACACCACAAGTATCCAACAAGAATAATGATGAAACAGTAGGATACATACTTTCCTTTCAAAATCATATACGTACGATACTGACTGAACCATTACACTACACGACTGATGATAAAAGTGATAGTTTAACTGTTGAAGGGACCCTTACTGAACCTGGTGAATATCCAATTTGTAAAGCATTTGAATTTGTAGGTAATGGTGGTCATTACGATGAAAATGATGTCGTTTTGGGTACTACTACTTCGGATAACGGTGATACTCAATATCCAAGATCTTTTGGATTATTCATTAATGGCATCTGTCGTGATATACTTGGTGGTAATCCCAAGGTACAATTAGATCCACGATTTATCAATTTTGATACAGATATTCCATATCATTTAAATTTTTCAACTTTGGATACAACAAATAATACTACAACAGCAACTACTACTGAATGGATGATCCCAATGGGTGGTGGGAAAAATACTAGTACAACAATCCCTTCCATGATGCTCTTGACAAAAGATGGTTCTACGGCTATTCATCAAAGTAATCCACAGCAAGATGTATGTTCCAATATACCCCATCCCTTGGTTGATAATTCCTATGTATCTGAAGCAAGATTGACTAGACCCAAACCACCTGTCTTTGCCACCTTACCAAACAATCAAGGGTATGCCATACATGATTATCATTTAGAATTGATGGACAATACGATCCATCATCCTAATTTGGACGGGAATGGGAACAACGTTATTTTAGCATCATCCACAACAGATGATGATACGGAAAATCCCACGGTAGTGATGAGATGTATCAATGCGGATCAAAATATATTTAATCAAGATTCATGTCAATTATCGTATGATGCCAATGCATGTGGTTCGTTGACTAGTTCTACAGATAATAATGCATTAGATATAGTATTGACATTGGACAATTCTACACTTTGGAACATACAAAATATGACACAACGACATGTATATGCCATGGAGGGGATTCAATTGAAATCATCATCTCACTCTACTGATAATTATCATGATGATTATCCATGTCAATATCGACAACGGAGTCGTTGGATACCTGTACAGAGTGATGAATGTAATGATAGTACTTCATCATCATCATCATCATCATGGATTGACAATGTTACACATTCTGAATTTGCAACATTTCTATACAATTCCAATGATAACAATCCATATCTAAAGGATATCATATTTCGGGGTACATGTCATTCAAATGATACCTACAAAACAGGAATGTATGTATATGTTTCACAATACGAACAATGTTACCAACATGTACACTCCCATCATTTGTAAGTTTCTACTGATAGATTGCTTGCTTGTATCTTTGTTTGTTGGATAGATTGCGAAGTTTCATTCTCTCTCATTTACTCTCTCATTTACTCTCTCATACTCTCTCTCTCTCTCTCTCTCTCTCTCTAACCCTTTGTGTTCTTGTTTTGTACACTACCAACTTTAGATCAATATATGATGTTACATCCTGGAAAGCCATACAGGAAGAACAAGCACCGTTGTCATCCACAACCATATTAAATTATTCTTCGTTTGAAAATCAAACCTATACCGTGGACTGGTTTGAACAACATCATACAGATCCAACTATGTTTGGTACCTATATAGGTCGTTATGGGGATGAAATCAAATATCATGATTTACCACAAGATATTCAAAGCAATATTACATCGAGTCAAGCTCTTTCTGAGTTACAAGGGAGTATCAAATTTTCATCTACCATTACCAATCAACATGGGGGAACTGTTGTATGTGGTTCTCCCAATGAAGTATCTCCTTCAATCACAAGAGAACAAGATGTGAGTAGCAATCAGGATAATGATGAGTCATCCTCCTTTGATATTAAAAATAAGATTTTTGATTCATCCCCAGGGTTTTCAGAACAACGTCAAACCGTATGGACCAACCTTGCTCTAGAAGCACCTGATCAGTTACGACAACGAATGGCATTTGCATTAAGTCAAATTATGCCAATCGATCCAACGATATCCGATCGATTAGCCACAGAAAGCAACCTTGTCTATTATGACATATTGGTACGGAATGCCTTGGGAAATTATGGTGATGTTCTACGTGAAATGGTCTACAATGCACGCATGGGTGAAACATTAACCTATGTAGGGTCGAAATCTGTATCCTTTTATTGGAATATAAGACAAACAATACAATGTAAGTTATGCGTGTGTTTGATATTTCTTTATCCTTGTTTCATTTCAAACTGTATTCCAAAAAAGGCAACACTCTCAACCGTGCTCGTTTCACCCACCCCCTCCACCCCCATTTGCACCAAAACGCACCGGGACACACAAAAAAGATCCCGATGAAAATTTTGCAAGAGAATTCTTACAATTATTTACAATTGGATTAGAAAAATTAAATCCAGATGGTACCAAAGTTTTAGATAAAGATGGAGATGTTGTACCTACTCATGAACCATCCGATATAGTTTCCTTTGCACGTGCATGGACAGGATTTAGATATGCACCCATGAGAGGGAATTCTGAAGATATACCAGGTGCAGGTGAAGGCCATATAGATCCTATGAGAATTCAAAATGTAGCTCATCGAGATTGGTGGCCTAAACGCGGTTTAGAGGGTAAATATGTTGGTGATCGATATCCACTTTGTGTAAGTTGTATATGAGACCCCGGTTTGCAGTGGGTGCAGTCTGCATAACAACATTCTTCATTTTGTTATTCTGTGCATTTCCTATCTCAATCTGTGTGTTTCCTTTTCTTTTGAACTGACGTGTTTATGCCGGCACGTCTTTCCATACCCTGCAATAACTACTGCGTTTCAAAGATCGATCTTCCTGAACGTGCTTTCCTTAAAAAGGGTGCCAAGTACCGTCTTTTGGGAGGTTCAAGTAACCCCAAGTGGCAAAGTGATGAAGATGCTTGGAAAGGTGATGATACTGTCAAGCGTTTCGTACTCAAACAATCTTCAGCATTGTACAGTAAACTATGTAATGCGTCTACGAATCAAGATGGGAGGATTACATGCAGCTTTCCCGGGACTGTAACTCTCGATGAGAATCTTCATTGTGAGGTCGGTACAGTGGAATGTGAAGTTGATGTTGTCCGAGTCGTTCAAGTTGCACCAGGAGTTTTTTATGAGTATCTACGTGTACCGTGTGTTCAACTGGTATACTACAACGATGCCAAGAACCTTGCAGCTGGTTCGAGCCCCAGGGTCAAAATGTGTGGTAAGTTGTTATCGATGTTGAATTTTATTGTCGGGCACAATTGTATACCAGCGTTATTCTTAGCCACCTTTCAAAGAGTCAACAGTGCGTTTAGAGATGAAGAGTTCCCTTATCCTTTTCCCTCCTTGTTGAAATATTGCTCGAACAGGTAACCCAAGGATGCCTATTGCTACGGAAGCATGTTGTGGATTAAATGGACGACCTGGCCTAGATGGACATACACATTCCTACATTGCAGATCGTCCATGTGCATACAAGGGTGAGCGGATTACCTACAACTCGAACGCAAAGAGATGTGCCGACCTCGGGGGATATCACTGTGACTTTATCAATTACGAAGATGACGTCTTTTGCGATAAGGACTGCTGTGATCATTGTGGGCATTCAACAAAGTACCCTGAGAGTAATATTTGGTCGTGGACGACTGCGTCCTGCTCGTTACAAATGTTAGTTGACAGCAAGGGTCAAGTTGCTACAGTTCATGATCCTGATCAGACAAATGGAATCGATACCGACACAGCTCCTCACGTTGACGTTGACAAGACGATTAGCTTTTACAACATTCACTGGGAAACCGACACATGCACCGGCGAAGCAGCATATCCATCAGTGGACAATGGCTGTGGTAGTGGAGCTTGCAAACTTATTGAACAATTAGGGGATCAAAAATGCCTTTGTGACACAACAGTATCAGAGACAGTTGTATTTTCATCGATGCCTTCGAAAGAAGAAGTACTGTCGCAGCTTCATATCGGGGCATTTGACCCTGACATGTTTGATGGTGACCAAAACAAATATACGTTAGTGGGTGACACAGATGGGGTTCAAGTGTATCAGCGCGGTGGGATATCTTCAATAGCTGCAGACCACAAATTGCCGCATCGTTGCGAATCAAGCAACTATATCCATTTCAACGCCGATGCTGAGAGAGGAACGACAGAAGACTGGAGTGGGTATGGTAATGCAATTGGAATTGTATCACCAGGTTATGATGGCTCAAAATATGCTTTCAAGGCATCCATTAATGCTGGCGACACACAATACTGGAAGCGTGGACTAATGTTAAAAGTCTTCCCTACAGAATGCGTTGAGCCATTCCAAACATTTCATGCCGAGTTCCAGGTTCAATTAAGGAATGAAAGTGATGAATCTGGTGTTCTTTGTGATGCAACCTCCAGCTGCCCAAGACTTTACATTGCTGTCAGAAGTGAAAACGGCAACTTCGACCAGTTCGAAGTCCAAGGGCTAGATTCCTGGAATCCAAACAACTGGAACAAATTCTCTTCCAAGTTTTCACTCGAGAATATATCAGAAGATTGGTTTCCATTACAAGATATCAAAGTGGTGGTTAGAAGAGGAGATGCTACCGATAGTAGCAATGTAGTCATGCTAGTAGATGATATCGTGATTTCTCCAGTTGTTACCGACGCCTCAAAGGATGTTGACGTCTGCCGCCCCCTTACTCAAGTAGTTAAAGAGGACTTTCAAAAGGACAGCTTCTTGACAAATGGGAATTGGATAATTGGTCGCCGTGGTAAAGTACGGTTTGAAGTGCCAGGTTACAATGAATCTAGTGGTGCTCTAGCCACATATGATATGGTTTCGATTTCATCCGGTCCTATATACCGAAATCTACCAGCATCTTACATCTCACCAAGCAATGTTTTGACCTTCGAATATAAGATCAAAGTTTACAGCGAAACTGGGGGTTCTGTACCAGATTGTAGTGACAATTTGGGCAATTGCCCGTACATACTTCTCAACGTTATGAATGATACAGAAAGAATACGCCCTATTCTGAACGGCATCTCAGAATGGAATACAGGCGAATGGAATTCTTTTCGCGCCAACTTTACTGTACCATTGGATTGGACAGATATTACCACAGTAAGTGTGTATTTTACGATCAACCGATTATGGCTTGACCATATAGTAATGATAATTGACGACTTTCATATTTGTGAAGTTCCACCTGAGGTCCCAACGACAAGTCCTTCAGCTTCTCCTTCCCTTTATCCCTCGGATACCCCTTCAATATTCCCATCGTATTCTCCGAGTGCATACAGTGACTTCACTACTGAAACCATATTCAAGGTTGAAAATGAACACGGAAAATCAGTTTATCTAAAAAATATAGCATCGACTGTGCAACTGGGAGGAATGTACACTATCAGAAATCCACCCAATTTCATTGATACTGTTGGTAAGTTAAATTTCGCTAAGACCGCATACACCAATTGTTATGTGCACTGGAGACCATTTAGAAAAGCTCATCTTCATTTCCTCTGCAAACCTCTCAAATTGGCAATTTGTCCAGACCCAGCATTACGAGATGCCTATTTTGAAACAGATGCTGTCATTGACCATTTTCTACACAATAGCAACACAGCACCATTTGTATCAAAGTTGCTAATACAACATTTTGGCATTTCGAACCCATCTCCACGTTATGTCGAAACGGTCGCTAACGCCTTTCGTATGGGCTCCTATGAATGGTCAGATGGATCTTCTACTATTCACTACGGGGATGGTCGCTCTGGTAGCCTATCTGCCACAGCAGCAGCCATCATGCTCGACCGTGAGGCAACTACAGTGACACTAGATGCTGATCCAACATATGGGTCTCTTAGGCAACCTTTGATAAAGGTTGTTGGCTTCATGAGATCCATGGACTATCAACGTTCAGAATACTCAAAGCTTGCGTACCCCCTTTTTCAGCCGGGTTTGCGTTCTGATATTGGGCAAATGGTGTACGAAAGTCCCGACGTCTTCTCTTTTTTTAGCCCTCGTTATGGGCCTGGAAGCTTTCAAAGAGCATCGTTAGTTTCTCCAGAATCTCAAATTTTAACAACAGTGACAACTGTTCGAATAACAAATGGATTGTTCTCTCTGATAGCAAATGGTATGAGCCCATGTTATTATGGTTTTGGATCGGCGCCGTGGCCTTCACAGCAAACAAAACATTGCAAATACCCCCACGGCAAATTGTCTCTCATTTCAGGATTAGACCCGTCTTCTGCCGAGGAAGCTGTTAGTCAGCTTGCGACTCTGATTACGAGTGGTAGGTTGAGCCAAGCAAGTCACGACTTGATTGTTGAGCAGTATAACACAACTTTTTACAGTGAGAATGCCGAGACGGCGTTAAAGACAGCCCTTCATCTTCTTATAGTGTCCCCAGAGTTTCACAGCACTAATCCTGTCCGTCCCAGTGGTCTACCTAGGCTTCCACGGCCTCAACCTGGCACAGTTGATGAACCCTATAAGGCAATTGTGTATGTATACCTATTTGGTGGAATGGATTCGTTCTACATGCTTGCTCCCCACTCGACCTGCGATGTGTATCATGGTAAGTTGCAAGCACTTACTATAAAACAATATTAGTTTCGATGCAAGAAACGATCGACCTTCTAATCTTTTTAATTTTTTTTAAACATGTACGTTGAGTAGACTACGAACTGTCTAGAGGTGACACAGCAAAGTTAGACCCCGAAAGGATGCTGAGCTTAGATGCATCAACGTCTAATCAACCATGTAGTAAATTTGGGCTGCACGATAAGCTCCCTGTACTCAAGACTTTGTACGATACGAACGAGGCTATCTTTTTTGCCAATATGGGGCATCTTGCAAAGTTTGTTACCAAGGACAATTTTGTTACTGAAACAAAAACGCAACTTTTTTCTCATTCGACTATGATGCAAGAGGTTGCAAAGGTAGATGCAATGAAGGACATACCAGGGACTGGCGTTCTTGGACGCATGCTGGATGTTCTCCAGAGTAAAAACTATTCTGTGAACGCTATCGGTATAGACTTGGGACACACGGTACTCGACGGCGACATTCAATCACTCCGCCAAGTTCAAGTCATTCCAAACGTTGGGCTACCCCTGTTTTACCCCATAAGCCCCTCCAACGAGTTAACACGCGAGGATATGACATCTCACATCCGTGCTCTTAATGGCGAGTCGGAACTAAATAGTGGCATGTATGGGAATCTTTGGTCTCAAGAACTTGTGAACGCTATGAACGAGACGTCAAAAATTCGAAGCGCACTAGATAGTGTTGCCACCACCGAGGATTTTGCAAGTGGATTTGGGCGTCAGCTGGCAATGGTAGCGAAATTGATCAAAGCGCGATCAGTTCGAAATGTCAATCGCGATGCATTCTTTATTCGCCAGAATGGCTTTGACACTCATGCTAATATGAAAGCAATATTGGACGAGAGGTTTGTTACATTAAATGATGGAATTGACAAATTTCAAAAGGAAATGAAACTTGAAGGTATATTCAACAACATAACTTTTGTACTAGCAAGTGAATTTGGGAGGGTAAGTTACGCAATAATATTTTCCCCCTCGTTTTGCTTCAGTTTTACAGTTGAACTAACTATTCCGGTAATCTCGTACGTTTCTTAAAAAAAAGACTATTTCTCCAAATTCAGGGGAAGGTACTGACCATGGTTGGGGCGGAAATACTTTTGTGATAGGTGGAGGGATCAAAGGCGGGCGAATCCTTGGAAAGTGAGTTACATTTTTGATATGGTGTGTGCTTTCATCATTCCAGCTTATTTCTTATATGTGTGTTGTAAAATATAAACCACCCACAGATATCCTGAGAGTTTTAGTGCGAACGACCCCACTAATGACGGCAGGGGGCGGCTCATCCCCACAACGTGAGTTTTTATGGTGGTTTGAAACTGCGCAATTTCTTTGTCAATTGTTCTCTCACTATCTCTTGAACTGTATTCGTACTTCTATGCAGGTCCTGGGATGCAATATGGAATGGTATAGCAAACTGGTTTGGTATTACGGAAGAAGAAGATTTAAACCAAGCTCTTCCGAACCGCGACAACTTTGGTTGCAATTTGTTTACAAGTGAAGACCTTTACAAGGATGAAAACCAAAGGTTGCCTGGTTGCGGTGGTGACTCCTACACCTATGTGCGACGAATATTATCGTCAGAGCGCGTCATAATGACAGGACCACAGCAGAAGCTTTGGTGCAAGGCTATTGTTAAAGCAGTAGAAGATTCTGCATCAAACGAAACGGTTAGGTGTTTTGTCAAATCTCAGTATACTACCGACTGTGACACTAGGCGCTTGAGCATATTCGACGCCAGCAACTCTGACACTAGTAGCAGCTCCGAAACAGTAGTTGAAATGATGATAGAATCAGACGGCTTAGGAACTCATAACGAGTTGGATGATACTCTGAACTCTCCCATCAACAAGGACCAATTATCTACTACACTCGAAGAAGTTAACCCCTCCATCAGCATCGCCATGAGTGACGCACTTCGGATTACGGATAGTCCGTCAATGGTACCTTCTTCGTTACCCTCAAGCTCACCATCTAGCACACCAACAGCTCAACCTTCATTAGCCCCCTCTGATGCTCCTTCGGTCTCTGCGTCTCCATCTCAAGTGCCTTCGCTTTCTCCATCAGACGCACCATCATTATCTCCGTCAGACCAACCTTCCTCTACTCCTTCCATCTCAGCAGCTCCATCATCTGTTCCTTCCGAGGGACCTTCATACCAACCAGACTTTAATTGGGATATCTTTCCCTTGAATGTTACAAGGGCAACTTTTAGTGATGAACACATGTCTCAAGAAATTGTATTGAGTTTCAAGATATCAAATCAAGCGTATACTTTGAAGTTGTACCAAAGTGATTGTAAAACTCCAGTCAACAAGAATATCTTGGATTGGACGGTATCATCACCAACATCATCCGATCAACTACCATCAGATACCAAAGAAAAATATATCATTCTTGATCTGAATATAAATGTCGATATTAAGCAAATTCAAGATGAAACCAACGGTGTGTGGTCGTCGTCGTCGTCAAGTAAGAACGACCAGTCCGCTACTGCTGGCATAATTAGTGTTTGTACTGTCCTTAATTTGTATTGGGATAAAGAGGAAATGTTTCAACCAATAAGTTTCCTTCAAAATAGAGTTGATTTGACAGTGGACTTGGCAAAGGAATTTATATTCACTGACATTGCCACAAGTAAAACGGATGCAGCCGATGTAAATTCTGCTGTAGATGGCAACTATCAAGTTACGGCCTATCAATGTGATGCCCAACAAAACCAAGTTTCATCGTCATCATCAACATCTGCCTTATCCCAAGGAGATGATATTTACGTGTGTGTTGAGAGTACATCTCCCGATGTTGTACCTGTAGGAGTTCAATCATTTGATCTTGTTCAAGATGGTGAGAATGGTGGATCACTAAGTGTAGTTGCAATGAGTAAGGAAGCAAATACATTTAGTAAAGTAACTTGTGGTGGCGGTAGTGGTCCAACAAAAAAATGCATGATCCATACCAAAGCTATATCAGCCTTCTTCCACCGGTCCAATTCAAACTCTATTATAACTGGAAGTGGAATTGTTATACTAGGATTTGATGGTAATGGTGAGGATTCGTCATCACGCAAATTGACAACAACGACGACGACAGCTACTGCTGTTGCTGTTTATTCAAAAACAGGACAAGAACGAAGCTTGCAATCAAGTTCCACTACTATGGCTACTACCAATATGAATGAGAAACCATCTGAGACTAGTACATCATTTCGTGTTGCGTTGCAAGTCAAACATAAAAAGGATGACATCGCCACTTCCGAGGACAGAACCAGCAAGAAAGATACAATGTTCTTCGTATCGATTGGTCTTGCTGCCATGACTGTGTTAGGAATGTGTCTCTTTTTAGTTATCAAGAAATATCGCCGCCGTGATCTTACCAAAGTAGCCGCAAATGATAATGATCAGGACTTGCAAGACGAAAAGAAGAAGACCACTACGGTGACGGACCTTGATGATGACGACGGCGACGACGATGATGATGATACACGTGAGAGTAGTAGTACCATTGCTGACTATGATATTTACAATCATGATAGTAATACTGATGAAAATAATGAAGAAGACTCAACAACGGAAGCAACAACAGCTGGAACTTTCCAACCCATGTCACGTCGTCGCAGTATGGATTCCTTCGTTGGTCAACCTCCATCCATTCCACGTCGGCACAGTATGACTTCTTGCCTTACTCAACAAGACTACTACCAGCAATCTCCACATGCTCCTATTCTTCCTACACACCAAAATAGCACAGGGGACATCGAACAATTGAGTATGAACCATGACAAGAAGAAAGTAAAATTCCATCGACGACTTACATCTCCTTATTGAAAGTTGCGTATTTTTTTTGGGGGGGGGGAGAGAGAATTTACCGTGCTTGTGTATGTTTCTCAACGTTTCAGTATGATGTAAAATAATTTTAGTACTTTTTTATATAACTTTTGGATAGTTCCAATCAGTACTCTTTCGAATACACGCATTCGTCTCTTGGTGAAATGATTGAAACTCCAATAAAGTATAGAGTTGTCCAGACAAGTCGGAAGAAAGAATGTTTGTTGTTGTTTTGCATTGTTTTTATTTGGTAGTAGGATGATCAAGTTGCAATTTGCGTAATAATTCTTCTTCCCGTGTCACCATTAATTCAAAATCATCATCTTCAATATGATCGTACCCTACTAAATGCAACATTCCATGAATAAGTAACATGTGGATACGTACAACAGGATCCTCAATGGATGCCATTGCACCCGATACACCTCTCTCGACTACTACTTCTTGACCTTTTTGAGTTGCAGTGTCCATCATATCTTCTTGACAACGACGCATGACATAGGGTACATCAATCATCATATCCCCCAAGGTATATAAATCAGGTATAGGTAACGTTGGTTCTATAATTGTACCTGGTACATCATGTGGATGAAATGGCCAACTTAATATATCCGTAGGTGCATTCACACTGCGCTGTTCATGATTGGTTTGTTGCATTTCTTCATCTGTCGTTAACACCAATGTGACGGCATATTCATCGTACCCCAATTCTGATCGTATATGGGATATTGTTTCTTCCAAATCTTGTATCTTTAATGTACCATCATCTAGCGAATCTTGTTCATTATAAATCATGATATCACCTTTTACCACTTCACCATTGCCACTGCCATTGTTGACTGACGACAAGCACCGACGTGAAAATGTATTTTTCCATTTTGGTCGTTGGCAATAATGATAATGATGGAAGCAACCAGCAGAAGAATATTGGTGTTGTAAATTATTCTTCTGCTTTCCCCACAAGGACAATCGAGGCAACGATCGTCTTGAAAGATGCTGTGCAGATGTGGTTGCTGTTGTTATTCCAAACGATGCTGCCATTACCTTGACAAATGATACGGACACAATCAGTAAATGGAGCAACCCAAGCAGTGGATGACGCATCAACTACAGTGATAATCTATGTATTACACAAAAGTGGTTGACAGACACCAATGCTTGTTCGTGTGTCGCCGTCTTTTTTTTTAATCGTTTGTGCTTTCGCTCTTTGCCTTTGGCGAGGTTGCTCTTTCATGTCGACACACGTCTCTGTTGTTCCTTGCAGGAGCGGATCTCTGTGATGTCTCTTTCCGATGGAAAATATACAGGCCTCAATGTCAGGCGGGAGGTTTCTTCAACGTCAGTCAGTCAGTCAGTAGTCATATCTTGCATCACTACAGACAGACAGTCTGGCTGCTGTCTCTTGCCACTCAACAAGAAAGATATTGTACGGCTACAGTTACGTTGGCGAGACAGATTTGATTTACAATTCTACGTACAGTATTTTTTACCTAGCTATATTTCTGAAATCAAGATCCCTCTACTACCCCAATCAACCAATAAAAGAATAGTGTAGTACTGTAGTTGCATTTGCAAAACCAGTCCTTTTACTGTACCTGGTATGCTGGACTACTGTAACCTCCATATGGGATACACCAAAACTAGAAAAAATGCGGGACTCATAATTAAAAAGAGTGAACGTGCTATCTTAATTTTCAATATGGGATACTCCTTGGGGTTCAGTATAGACAGTACAGTATGATACTTGTAAAAAATGGTGTACCTGAACCCGAACCTGAACCTCCACAGAAACGTTTTTTCTTTCATCGGGATTTCGGTTCTTGTTTCTTCCCGTGAAAAGCTCTTGACATGTGAGCAAGAAACGCAAACATATAAACGTAAACTTGGCGTCTCTTGTTGTCAAGTCAATGGAACAGCAACCTGAAAATGATCAAAATAATAGTACAAATCATTGTCAAATAGAAGAGGGAAAACAAGAAGAGTAACCACAAGGAGGATACTGTACCCATTTATATTCAATTGTCATTATTGTCCTTTCCGGTATGATAAATCTATTGTACATTTACATTCTGATTGTTTTATACCATCAAGTTACAAGTCCTAAGCATGATATGGATTACCTTTAAAGCAGTTTCTATTAAAGAATTGTAGTGAAAGATCAATATAATAATGAAGTACAAGCTCGTAGTACAGTAATGATTAAGATTAGATCCAAAAATCAAGAGTCACCAAGAATCATCATCCACAAACACAACAGCATCAACAACGACAACAACTGAAAAATGCTGACACCAAAAATAAAAAGGAATATAGACTAATAATTGTATCTCTACGAAAAGTAAAATGTAACAATAATAAAGTAAGGCTAGGATTAATGCGGTCCGAAACTGGAAAAGATGGAAACACAGCTGCCAGCATGCCCGTCACTGTAGTTAGTGCTGAATGTATAAAGCCATGTGTTGTTCTTGTTCTTCTCGCTCCCTTGATCTATAATTTTTGTTCTCGTTGCAACAATGTTGTACAGTAATTTTTAGGTCTCGTCTTCATTGACCAAGACTGACCAATCGGAATCACAAGCATAGGTCTCATCACCATGCACCGAGTCTATTTTGAAGCACATGGAATCGAATGAGCTACCTAATCCATTATCGACCGGGGTTGAACAACCAGTAGAGTTGGCGTTGCGAGTTCCTTGTTGATTTGGGGTATCATTGTAGACATTACTAGGAATACCCTGACATTGGGTTCTAGCATTTGGGCTACTAGTCCTCTCGTCAATGAAACAATCCAGGTGTCGAGTCGTCATGGTTACAGTTTGTTTGCAATTTAGTTCCATGTGAGTGATGGGTAAAGCCTGAATTTCCTTGCAAAGAAGTTCCTCATCTCTAATGAAGAGTTCATGCCGGTAGACAGTAATGCCAGAATCGTAGTCCGTCTTAACAGTCTCAAATCCGTATCTACTCAGTGCATTCTGGAATGTCTTGTATTTGTTTTGGTTCAAAAGGATGCTCATAATATCTTTTCGGAAGCTGTCTCGGTTGACAGCAAAACAATCTCCATCGCCAACCCAATAAATGCTCTTACCGAGTGCACCACAGGATAGAAGCCGGTGGACTTTAGAAGGGAAACGGAGAGATCGATAGCGACGACCAAAGACAAGGCGCCGAAGAGCCAATGTTTGTTGAGACCTATCTCGGTTTGGATCAACCTTCATGTCATTTAAAAGCTTTCTGACCATTTCGTTTAGTTGGGATCTGGTTGACATGGTTTGCAGCACAAAGGAGAATATGGGTTTATGGAAAGTTCAGATCCCTTGCTGAGTAGCATTTTTTTAGGACTCGATTACACAATTCACGATCCAAATCGCGTTTTATGATTTCAGTGGGTACCCAACACAAATATTATCGGTTCGGGTTTGCTTCAAATTGTCTCTTGCTGATTGCCGGGAGTTTGCATTCTTGGCTTCGGGTATCCTTGTAAAAAATTCCGATGCATCCTGGTTCATGTTAATATCTATTTATTATATGCAAAATATGTTGATGATTTGTGAACCAAACAGTATTTTATATTTTGTATTGAACATAGATTTGATTAGGAGTACATGTTTTTGGATACATTGTCTACCTAACGGAATTCGTACGCCATTTTTCCTACACAAGTCCTTTGTAATTCAATTCTTATCAGACACAGGTTTTGCTGACGGTGGCTCGAATAGTCCTACCTACGGAGATTTCAGTACAAAACATCTTTTGTTTTACTGATCCATATCTTCGGCTGGCAAAAAGAGAAGGCATTTGTCCTAATGACATCAGTTTGGATGTAACGTTTGAATTACGTTCCTGGTGCAACTGTAAAAGAAATACTGAAATTGTACCGTTTCTCTAAATGGGAAGAAAGTTGTTCAGCATGCAGGCAAGACAAGAAAAAATCTCACAACAATCAGACAGTTATGGTACAATCATGTAGAAGCTAATCCATGCAGAGTTTTTTTGGAGTTAGGTGCAGAGTTTGTGCCGGATTTTGGGATTTTTGTTCCGAGTTTTGTTCCAGTTTTGTTCCAGTTATGTTCCAATTATGTTCCAGGTTTGTGTCAAGAGTGAGCAGGGTTTTTGCTTACTTCATAATATTTTTAGTTGGAAATTCTATATATTTAAAAATTGACCAGCACGCTGAAAGCACAACATGCCTGTGAAAAGTAGCATCGCCAAAATCCAAAAACCATGTGGATACACATGAATTAAGATGTCAGTTTCTATTACCCTTAATTAATGACTTTTTAACATTTCTACATTTGGTTTGTCATGATGACATCAAATATGGATTTAGCACAAATCTCTAGGTGTCCCTGGTAGAGGTCCACCATCAGGTACTAGTCAAAAACTACCTTGAACCACGGTACCAGCTTGAACCACAAAATGTACCCAATTCAACAAAAACTCACCAGAACTTGATCAATTTTGGTTGGTATTTCAAAGTTAGACATCCAAACAAAAGCTTTTCTTTTATACTTCACAGCCGTGTTGGACCTATAAAGTGGAGACCAATATATTGACCTGTCTGGAGGGTACAAAGATAATAGCTTTTTTCAATTTTTGGCAAAAAAATCTGAAATGTACACAAGTGGTTCTGTTGTTCAAATGTACGTCTACTGGTACTGGACCATCATTGTGTACATCAGCAAATTGTTCCTCAATGTCATCAAATTTTTCCAAAAAACTGCTCAGTCTTATATTTTTGGCAATTTGGTTGTTGATTTACTTCCAGAATCAGGCTTTACTGCCAAATTATTGTACCACTGGAAAGTAGTTCTTTCTATGATTATGTCATAGTCTTTGTTTTGGTGGTCGAATTGATTTACTCTTGTATCTTCAATTCCTACAAGACCAATTCAACTAAATCATTGGTTAGATCCAATTCCAACAAGACTACTTTATTTTAGGTTATCTGCTACCATATGATCCATTCTTCTCATCCCCCTTTTTTGGGATGCTTCCACCTTCAATATTCAATACCAATTTTCAACATGCAATCTTGGGTTGATATTGATTGCTTTTTGTTCTTAGATTCCTCCCACAGAACCAGCTTTATTACAAGGTGCACCTTTTTTGTCTGATTTGTCTTTTTCTGCAGTGAGTTTTGAACGTACCTGACACTGCTGCATCCATGCATGGAATCTTTTTTTACACTGGTTCTGTGTCCTCTCAACCTCCTTCTCCTTCTGTGCCTTCCTTGCAAACTCCAACAGTTCAATGGCCTCTTCTTTTAACTTCATTTTGTACTCCTCTGCTTTTTTGATACATTTTATAGTCAGGTTTCAAGTCACAGTTGACATTGTCTTGGATGTTGTCCATTTTGAACAATAAATCTTCAAACTCTTCACCAAATTCTTGCAGCTTTTCCCACATCTGTGACCAGACATGGTTGACATCCTGGTACTCCACAAAAAAATAATCTTTGTCTGCTTTTGCATGGAGATACTCCTCCTTCCAGAAGTTTGTTTCAAAGGTTTCTTTCTTGTTCATCAGAACTGACCTGTTCTTGATGAGGGTGGCCACCATTACATCAATTGATTTAATGTAAGCCTTGACACCTTTGCTTGGCCACTGTTCAATAGTAGCTTGTTCCAGTTCATGGGTATGAAGTGTTTTATAAACTTCATCAATGTCCTGTTTGTCAGCCATTACAGAATGGTGGATATCTCTGCAAATTATGAGAAAAAAGGCCACAACAATCAACAGGGTATCTGTTGCTTGTTTGTTGTGCCAGGATTTTGATACCTTCTTTATTTTGCATGCCAAATTTCAGTCTTATAAAAAAATTAATGCCTTGGCCGAAGAAAAAATTCCAGCATCCCGTCATTACTTTAAAAAATTTGATCAACATCAAGAACACAACAATAAACCTATTACACTATAACAAGTACTATTTGGCATTGTCTACCAGACAGAAGCAATCTCATCTTTTGTTTCTGTTGCATAATATGGCTATAAAGCAATTACAATCTTCAAGATTGTAAATTGCTATACATTCAAAACCAACAATCATCCTTTTAGTATCTATTATGTGTTATAGCTCTCTGTATGTTTACAAATAATCTGTAGCAGGGAAATAGCAACCAAGGGGCAGGAAAATGTAAAGAAATAGTGTTTGTAAGATTTTGAATTGATTTTGAAATTCAAATTTTGAATTGAAAATCTTGACAAAAATGCGGCCACACCAATTTTTTTTGTTTTTGAAATATAAATTAATGCCAATAAGTCCTGTAATGATGTTGAGTCCAACTACAAAGGCTGACAGGCAAAATGTTGTCAGGAAACTTTCTGATTAACTTTACAAATTATGACAACAAAATTTAGAAAATGGTGAAGTTACCAAGTTTATCAAAAAAAACAGGCGGGTGTATCCATGGCTTACAAGATCACACTTGTACAATAGGTTGAAGACAATTGTAAGAAACAAAAAGGAGAAAGAAAATGAGGAAAAAGGAGAAACACAAACAAATAATCACAGTGAGGATTTTAAAAGCAAGGTTGGATGTCCCAAACAAAGCACAGTGGCCAGATGTCTTGAAGTTCAACACAAAAAGAACTCATTACAAATGAATTGGCCCTACAGTATGTTTCCCTTAAAAACATAACAAAGGGACCACTACCTCACAGTACCTATAAAAAGTTACCTGGAAAGTTGAATGGACAAGAGAGAATGTGTTGTTTAAAACAAGAATGGGAATGTGTAATTCCCTGGAAAGAAGTGATATAATACCACTAATAAACATAATTTGGGACCAAAGTTTTGAAAATTTTGCAGGAAATAAAAAAGCAATCACAGAAAGAGGTTGGTATCCAGCCAACAGGAAATTACTAACACAACCAGAAATTCTTGCTACTAGACAAACAAGCAACACCAGTACAACAGAAAAGAGTGATTCATCCAGTAAAAATTGTACTACTATCATTAATGATAACAACAACCATTTGTCTCCAAAAAAAGTTCTCTGCAAAACTCCTGAAGCACCAACTACTGAAACACCAAC
>WKLE02002440.1:0-24593 GCA_014885115.2 Asterionellopsis glacialis
TTATTGTATTCCCATCTGGTGGTCCATTGAAGGTATATAAAAATGCTGCAATAGAACCACGTGCTTCACCATAACCAACCCAACCCTTGGGATTGTACCCACCTGCCACAAGGCCTAATCGTGTTGTACATACAACCAAGGCACCACCCTTTTTATCCACAGCTCTGTGGAATGCATCGGCATTCCAACCATCTTTGTTGGCGTCATAGGTCAACGTCAGACCACGTGTTTCCAAGTTGGTATTTTTTAATAATGGTCGTAGCATTGCCATGTCTTTGTCATCAGTTTCTACAGGATCGGCCCATTCTGTTGTTGTTGCAGGATATTGTTCTGGAAAACGATCAGGACCAAAACGAGCTAATTTACAATTTACACGGAAAAGGAAAAAGAACCAACGAAAGTGAGTAGTTTCCCACCTGTAGTGAGTTTGACTGTTCTACACTACCATGATACACAAGACAGCAAATCTCGAATTTGGACAAATGACACGTACCTAAACCAAGGGGTTCTGCTTCACGTTTACCAAAGAAGAAACCAAAAATCTTTTCAACTGGATCTGAATCGTCATATGCAGGGTCTTCAAAAGACGGCGCTACTACTTCTTCTTTTTTTGTTTCTTCTTTTTCGTCATCAGGTTTGTTAAAATTGAAGAAATTGTTTAAATGGAGTTGGGTTGTTGTATGTTGTTGTTTTTGTGGTACGAGGAACGCATCGCATCCGAAACCGTCATTCTCCAACAATAAGACTGAAAGACAAAGTGAAAATAGCACTGACAACTTCATTATATCTTTTTCTTTAACCTTTTCGATCTTTCTTGGAAATGACAGTCACTATGGTAGAGTACTCTAGTGCGATCCAGTCAACTCAGCACTGCGCTAGAGGTTGGTCGAAATAACTTGTCGTCTTTGATTTCGCTACTATGGGAAGAAGAATCAGAATAGCCAGCCTTGAGAGACCTGGTAGATTTTTCTTCTCACATGTTTTTTCAAAACCCCAAAAGAAAAGATACGCATGTTGTACCAAAAGATTCGCTTGATGTTACCAGGTACAGTAAATAACTGGTATTTCCCACAACAGCTGTATTACGAACACGTCAGAGTTACGGACACCCATCTCAGAGAGCCCTATTCCTAATGACTCTGAGGGACGACATGTAGTTTGATAGGGCATGCTCTTCGTGCACAATGCGCGAACGGACCCTGTACATACCAGGTATGTATGAAAACAGGAGTGCAAGTTGGACGTTAATATACATACCAGGTATAATATGGAGGGTAGGCTCGCAATACTGTACCAGGTAGTAGTGGTTCCAGATATCCGGAAATAACGTGGGTCCCATCTACTATACTTGTATTTATTACTCCGTATTACACTTGTGAAAAAGATACTTTTTCAGATCCTTTCGAGTATTAAAAAGATATACCCGGTAATACTACTCTCTAGAGAGAGCAGAGCTGTCTTTGAATTCTAATTGTATGGCCTTTAGCGAGGTATTTTAAGTTTTCTTGTACAATAAAAATATAAACATAAGTAAAGTGCATAGGACTTCTTTGTAGGAACCAGTACAAGACTACGTGATCTAGTCTTCTCTAGAGGATCGATGCTGGATAATGCTGACATATACTGGTCCTCTACAGCATGAACTGCTGCTTGCTGTCAGTAATCATAATATCGTAACTTTACAGTGCTTCCTACAAGTACCTGTACCAGTTTGTACGGGTAGGTCCTACATGCTTCACGCCCAACCATACACAACAAAGCAAAAGACCATCAAAGGGCGGTAACAGTGTCAGGCCACAGTTAGATTTCACACGTGACCCTGTCAGTCTCTCTAAAACAAACACATATTAATAACAAACGAATCTAACCAAGATGCCGGGAATTTTGGGTTCCAAAGAGCTGAGCTCTGCAATTACATCGGAAAAGTGGCAGTACGCAATAGACTTTTGTCGTTCATCACCAAAAGCAGCTCGAACGTGGTCGTCGAGAGAAGGATTCTTTGAGGGAGCCAAAACAGCGGATGTTCTCCCTATTCATGAAGCTTGCGCTAATGGAGCTCCGATAGAAGTAGTTCAAGCCCTAATCGATGCATTTGAAGAGGGAATTCACCGACCCGAATCAGCATACAATCGACTTCCACTTCACATTGCATGTCGTAAAAATGCCAACATTGAGGTCATTCGAGTCTTGATGGAAAAGTTTCCAAAGGCGGCACTGGAACCGGACAACTTGGGAAGGCTGCCACTACACTATGCATTATCTAACGGGATACAGGATGAGGGAATTGATATTCTTATGCAGGAACCCAATGCTGCTAGGGGTACTGATAGAAGAGGATGGATACCCCTCCATGTAGCGTGTCAAACAGGATCATCCACTAGGATTGTCAAAGTCCTTCTGGAAGCGTATCCAGAAGGAATTGTTGAAATGACTAACAAAGGAACGGACGTGTTTGAATGTATTTCTCATGCCGTCGCTCCAAACAAATTTGAGGTTGCTCAACTGCTGCAAAAAGCCAAGATAGAATGGGAAAGAAATTGGAGGCCTACTACTAAAAGGGAATCTGAACTTCTTCTCTTGTAATAGAGGTGGCACATACAAGATTTGTTATTCGACAGAACTAAGTTACTTTTAGACAAATACCGAAGCTACAAAGCTTAACTGAAACAATCCATTCATAATTTACAACACATTGGGAAACCACAGTTGTAGATTCACTAAACTATTTCACTACGTGTACTGTTTCTAGAAAAAAACACTCAACAATCCAGGGAAGAGCCACTAATACTTTTGTAACGCAATGGTTTAGCAATATTCCCCAGTGCGACATTTCATTGTAGACGTATTCTTGACAAGAGCCTTTGTTGGTTTAGTTTTATTGTTTCTTTTGAACTTTTTCTTGGATTCAGCTTTCGGCATTCCATCACACTCAACTCGATAAACGTTACGGGTAGCATCTTCGCATAGGGCAACTACATCTTTTTTCATTGTTTTGTATTTCTTCGCAAAATCCAACGGTGTTGAACCACCAAGAGACTTTGCCACGACTCCCATAGGGTTGGCTTGGAGTAAACCCTTGATTAAGATTGCCGGTGCTCCGACACCACATGCCACGTGAAGAGAATTCCAACCCTGAAAGTCACAAATGCCAGCCGTATCAGTATTGATCTCCAGGAGTTTCAAAATAAACTCCATGGATGTGCCATTGGCAATAGCGTAATGAAGAGGAACCCGACCAAGTTTATCCGTTTCTGTAACCGCTGATGGATACTTGTTGAGAAGTGTCAAAAGGACATCCTTCGGCGATGCATGGTGTGCTGCAGTATGAAGGGGGAGGCGTTGGTAGGCGGTTTCTCTTTTTTCCAAGGCGCCCCCAAAGGCTTCAATCAACGCTTCAATCACTTCATTCGGAGCATGAAGAGCGCAGGCATGATGAAGAGCATTTGCCTTGGATTTCTTGATACCATCATCTAAAAATTTGCATCGAACCTGTTTGCTCGCTTCGTGGGGGTGGGAATGACACCGTGCAAGAACTGCATTCCATTCCTTTCTTGCAACTAGCTCATTGAGGACATTGTTACCAAACATGTCTTCCTGGATAGTAATTGATGCCATACCAGGATAGTGCCATGTAATGATCTTTCTTGGGGTTATGTAGAAGTTTTATGTTGGCGAACTTGTCAAAATGTGATTATCGGTTACAAAAACTGCAGTTACAATCGTGTAACATAAATACTGGAATCTACCCAAGCATTACCCTCATCAAATTGAGAAGCTGGAAAAGGAAGTCGCCGTGCGTGCACTGGATGCAAATATCTGCTTGAATGGATGGGATGAATCTTTTGAAGCCCTATTGGTATAGAATATTGTTACTAAAGACGTATTCCTGGATAGTAATTGAGATACTGTTGCGTCATAATCTTTCTTCTGGTTACGTAGAAGTTTCTGTTGGCGAATTTGGCAAAATGTGATCATCGGTTACAAAACCTGCGGTTAGAATCGTGTAAGATAAGTACTGGATTCTACCCAAGCATTTATCCTCATCAAATTGAGAAACTGGAGAAAGAAGTTGCTGTTAAAGCACAGCAATAAATAACAAGAACAGAAACAGATCCGCCTGAAACAAATCAATAAGCTTTGAAAGTAGCTTCAATAAGTATATATTTTAAAATTTTATCGCTAGCTTGTTATTTCAGTATTTGTCTGTTAGGCTCTTTGCTTAATGAATTTGGAAAAATGTCATCCTGCGTTTACTAAAACACATAATTTAAGTTGACAGTACCTGGTACTCATCGAAATCTTTTTTTAAAAATCTAAATACTCAGCCACTGCCATTCTGACAGGATCAACAACTAAGGAAAATAAGAAAGATGCTGGAGCAAACTTTAAACGGCGACGGTCTGTAAAAAACCGTTCTAGCGGAGAGAACACACTACGTCTACTATCAGCTTCTTCAATTGATACAGAAACACTAGAGACACGTTTCTCTCGTGCATCCTCCAAGATGGCTTGAGCTGTGTCTGCTTCAAGTGTCATATGACTACTGGCCAAGGCCAGGTTGTCAATTTTGTTAGTCTCGGATGATAGTTCTTCACAGAAAATTTCAAAATCTTTCTTCGTGACACGTCCATCTCCACTCCTGTCGGCAAAGGAGAGGACAAAGTTGGCAAGTGCTGTTTCATCTTCATCTACAGAAAAACCCAACAAGTCACGTAGGGCAATCTGGATGTCATCGACTGTGATAACGCCGTTGCCTGTAGAGTCCAAAATATTCAATCGATCTTCGGGAACACAGTCACCTTCAATATCATACTTTTCATCTTTTAGTTCTCTTGAAATTGCCAACCACAATTTGCGCCACAAATTGCGGGCAAAGTGCGCCATGAGCTCTGCGTGAATGTTTACATAGGCACCCTCTGGAGGAATAAGGTAGGAGTTGGTAGTGTAGTATTCTGTCCATGATGGACTTTGTCCATTGGTAAGATCACCGATCTTTGTAGCAACACGGTAAATCTTATCAGGATCAATCGGCTCCCCTGCAACGTGTGTAACGACAGGTTTGTCACCACTATAATCTTCTTGCACACCTTCATCGTATTGCATCCAACCAGGGATGGGATCACCAGCATGGGTTTCTTCAACACCCTTGGCCAATAACCAACCTGGCATGGCCACGACAGCCACAACTTCATTCGACTTCACTTCAGCCTCCAACGCCTCAAGAGAAAAGAAGGAACCCTCTGGATATTCTGTGTTACCACGGATGTTACCTCCCATAAGTAGCACAGCATCAACAATATGTCTTCGTTGACGACGTGATACATTCATAGATTCACGAATTTGTGTACAAATATACTTTCCCATGGTACAAACACTACCACGGCTATCACCGGAAGAAAGTGGTGTAAACGTGGCTGGGACTTGTGCAAGTTCTGTATTTTGAAGCGGTACCAATGCATCATAGGCACGTTCACATTCCTCCGCAAGAACAGGATCGGCCTCCCAATCTTCTGTAACAACGAAACGTGATGTAATTTCTGGTTCTTCGGATGTTGCATCAGGCCAAGACAGTTCAAGAACAGTGGCATGTACACCATTCATTCCAGGTTTGATGAGTCTAGTCCCCTCAACGACTTCATCAACCTTGTGATGGTCGTGTCCTGACAATATGACAGGAAAGTCAAATTCACGACATGTTTTGTGATCGTCATGAACATAAGTATGTTGAAGAGGCAATACCATATCGCACTTGTGTTCATCTTCTAATATAGCTTGGTATTTGTGTAATGCCTCCCATGGATCTGTAATTGTTGCACCACCAAAGGCACCTGGTTCTTCGAATTGACTATACAAATCAGGATTGTCGGAAAGAACAGCACAAAGCCCAACCTTGCGCTTATTCGAACCATCAGGTGAGGCAAACTCGACAACATCATATTCTTGTTGAGAATCCATAGCTTCGTGATCAATCATATTACTATTGATCCATTTCCCTGGAAAGTTACGTACATGACGACATACAGTACGATGATCAATATCTGCCTAAAAGTGGAAGGAGAAGGGAAAGAAATTTGATGTGAGGAATATAGGCAAATTAGAAAAAGTTTAACGTAAGATTCTGCTGTATGAAGAAACATAACAAATAAAAGTTGGAGACATGCTTACCTCGTGATTACCCCAAGTTATATAATCCATAGGAACTTGTGCTAATGCATTCATCATACCATTGCCATGATCTACACATGACAACAGGTACGGTGAAAGGAAATCACCCGTCAAAACACAAACAACTTCAGCACCATTCGCCTTTGCCTTTGTTTCTTCCAGCAATGTTTTGAAATGTGCAAAATATTCTAATGTATACACATCTGTAATTTGAAGTACAATCAATCGTGCTTCAGATTCTTCAGATGGCGATGCTTCCCATCTTGTTTGACTGCCACTGCCAATAGTACTACTTGTGGTTGTTGTGACTGTGGATGTGGTCGGCTCGACTTTATCTGGTTGTCTTGGTGCACGACCTCCAGCTGGACGTCTTGGAAGAAATGCAGGTGATGCCTTTGTTGTTGTTGTTGCTTCTGCGTGTAATGTACTAGTTGACAATGATGGCGAATTACCCAACGGCGAAAATGCGAATGCATCAACAGAATACGATGTTCTTTCTGCTACCAAAAGAACAAGAAATTGTAATAAATTCTTGGAATATTTCATTGTGAAAATTTCAATATAATAGAATGTACTCTTTAGAGATTGCCCTTTGTCTTTCGTTGGATGATGATGTGTATGCTATGACCCGTTGGATTTTATTATGAAGAAGGTTGTGATTGTGGGAAAAGAATGCGTAACGAAAGAAAGTAAAAAATAAAAAAACTTTTGAAGGAACTTTGAAAGAAGTGAGAAAGTGGATCCCCTTCGACTTGCCTATCTACCGACTATTCCATATTCCAGTCCACAAGACTAGATACGATGACCGAAAAAAATTGAATAACTTCATTGGACGGCTAAGGAATCAGAATTTAAAAAAAACTGGTGATGACGAAAGCACAGAACTTTTTTGAAATTTTGATGAGTCAAAGTTCCGGAATTTTATGGAATATTGGAGCCATATGGGGAGAATTATGAGGAGTCTGTGAGTACAGAAATCCCTGTAGTCGAATAGATAAGGCCAATCAAAAATTATTTCACAAAATAAGTGTCCAATCAAATGTTGCTACGTCGTCTTTCAACCAGTGTGCAACTGTCTTTCTGACAGGGAGCAACCGAATTCATTTTGGAATTCTCATTCAAATTGAAACCACGTCATCGGTATTTGTGACACCGTGACATCAGCATAGAGTATGAAATTTTTAATATTTTTCAGTCTCGACGTCATTCGTAGTATAGTCAAAAACAGCTTACCAGGTACATGCGTTGCTGTTCAGTAAAAATTAACCAGAATATTTGCTTCCATCACACATCTGTTTTTTGAGTTTGAACGGCATGATCCGATTCTTCTTTGCTAGAAAGAAGTATCTCACACAAAGCTTTCTCACTTCACAGTCATTTTTCAAATTTCCAATTCTAAGTACCGATACTGGAACTCCTTGTTTGTTACAACAAGTGTCTTTGTAGTTCATTCTGTTTCCGAATACTTGCAAACAGTTATACCATTAATACGTCACAGCCTTATCACCACTTTAAGATTTATCTCGCAAAATGAAAATTACATCCATTACAACCGCTTTTGTTCTAGCACTGCTATCAAATGAATCTCATTCCTTTGCACCGACATCAAGACCTTTTCAAAGAGCAGCGCCATCGGTATCTTTGTCAAAGAAACAATATGGAAGAATCTCATCGTCATCGTCACAACTCTTCGCATCTTCAGTAAATGTTGAGGATGCCAAGACAGCAACGGCTACCAACGGTGTCTCAATAGAAGATTCGACGTCGAATGCTATCGTCATGGATGCAGCAGCAGACATGGCAACGAATGGGGAAGAAGAGTTTTCAGATGAAGAATACAAGAAGGGCTTTGCCATTATTGGATTGATCACACTGTTCAATGCCTCATTGGCACCTGTGTGGCATGTAGTCTTTGAGGGAAATGCACCTCCACCTCTTTTCCTGAACGCTGTTGTCAGTGTCATTGCTCTTCTCGGCCTATTGGCTGGTGGACCCTTCCTAGATAAGAGTGTTGACTCCATGTCATCTCTTGCTGACAGCGGTGAAGAAAAGTGGAGTGGCAAATCATTCCGAGGTGGAATGGAGCTTGGTTTCTGGAAAGGTCTTGGTAAGTTGTACATGGTACAAATGTCGTTGATAATTTGGTATTTTTGTTCTCGACAACTTGACAGGATTTATTATCTCACACGCATCTTTGTCTTGTTTGTCAAACCACCCTTTGAAAATAAAAAAAAAAACAGGAACTACATGTCATATCTTTGGATTGTCACTAACATCAGCCAATCACGGAGCCTTCTTTCTTCAATTAACTACACTCATTGTTCCCATCTTTCAAGGTTTGATGGGTGAAAAAATCCCACGTCAAATCCAAGTGGCTGTAGGACTTGCCCTCCTGGGTATTTATGCCTTTACCTTGGATCCCGTAGGCGGAGCTGATATCAATCCTGAGGATATGTTACGTGGTGACTTACTCTGTGTTGGTGCAGCAGTCTTTTATTCTGTATATGACATTCAAACCTTTTATTGGGGACGTGAGGTACCACGCACAGA
Organism: Asterionellopsis glacialis; assembly: GCA_014885115.2. Taxonomy (NCBI): domain Eukaryota; phylum Bacillariophyta; class Plagiogrammaphyceae; order Rhaphoneidales; family Asterionellopsidaceae; genus Asterionellopsis; species Asterionellopsis glacialis. The sequence continues at coordinate 8,716 of WKLE02002440.1, forward strand.
ATTGGTCACTATTAAAATTGGATTCCAAGCTATCCTATCCTGTTTATTGTGTGCTGTTGTGGCACGGGGTGATGTTATGGAATACATCAATTCAGGTCCCGACCTCAATGTGTTCATCCCAGCAGCGCTATGGAGTGGTTTGATTGTGAATGCACTTGCCACCTTCTTACAAGTAGGTGGTATGCAAGCTGTTGGTCCAACACGTGCCCAAACTATCTTTGCATCTCAACCATTGTGGGCATCCATCCTGAATTACGTCTTTATCGGAGAGGTTATGGGTATTTATGGATTTGGTGGTGGTGCTGCATTTTTAGCAGCCTTGGTATTGGCAGCTACAGCTGAAGCACCAAAACCTATCTTGAAGGAAGCCACAGAAGAAGCATCATAATCTTAACTGATTGTGTGTGCATGTGAGAAGAGTGCACTATTCTCTCCATCGTATCTAATCTTTTTTTTACGATCTTTCGGACTCGTACCAACAACATTTTTTTTATCAACACACAAGACAAAGAATACCTTTGAAATCAATTTTATTTCTTTGCAATAATCCCTCACTTCGAAAAGCTCAAAGAATGCGCTACATGTAAAATCAATCAATTTTTAAACATAGAACGACGAGCCTACAGACAAAAATTATTTTACCAAATCCCTTTTTGGAATTTGCTTCGCAACGTTTGGAAAAGAAAAAAAGCGTATCACTACATTACACTACAACAATAATACAGTATCAAGACACTAAAATGATAAATAGAACGAGTTTAAGAGACAAATTTCAAAGTTCGAATTGCCCGTGAGATCAAATCTGTTAAAGCGCATGCATCGAAAACAAAGCGGAAAATTGCTTTGTAGAAGTCTACCAGTTTAAGTATTACGACTAGGTAATGTTTCTGGATGATTCAGTAGTGTTAGAGGAAGCAATGTAGGCAGTTGCTAGAACGAACCCTCGCATGATCCATGGTGCTACTGAACCAGTGACAAAGTATGAAACACTGAATTCCATTCCCTTACACCCTAGTCCACGATATACTCGAAATAGATCCCACTTACAATCATGTGCTACGAATCGATATGTACCAACTATAGGACCATATGGTAAAACCTCGCGACATGGTTTAGCCATGCTACGTTTCACAGCAACATCCAGTGGATAATCAATGAAAACAGCAAACATGGCTGCCAATGCAAATGACATACCATGGGATAAACCCACCCTTGTTTGGAGTTGATGTTCTGTACCAAAGAATGTACTATCAAAAATAGCATTTCGAAGTCCAGCACCATGCATTCTTCGAAACAATGATTTTGATTGTCCATTCTTTATACTCGAGGTAATCAAATTCAGAATAGCTATTCTTTTAACGGGATTCTTCGTTGACTTTTTATTATTGATCGGACGCTGTTGCAATTGTTGTTGAGTTCCAAGTTGGACTTTTGCAAATTCTGCAGGTGCAGCCACAAATCCTGTCAAGTACCCACTTATTGCTGACCCAACAAACAAGGCTACATTCCTTTCTAATCCCATATATTTTTGACATGTTTGTGTACCAACTTCTGACGCAAAAAACATTGGTCCTCGTGTCAATACCTTTTGTGTTACACCTGCTGTAACTCCTGCCATTGGACCATATTTCATGGTTTCTCTCATGGCAGAGGGAAATGAAACGGCATTGAGTTGCATCCGTATTTTGGTGAGATCAATAGGGTGAGATGCAAGAGTCCCAGGGATAGCACCAAATGCTCCAATTGCACCCTTTTGAAGACATTCATACGAGTTGATGCCTGACATGTGTTATTATGAAACAGCAAACACTCTAGACAAGAATAGCAGTAACAGAGTACAAGAACTTCTTGGAAACCTGCAGGAAGTGAGACAAATATCACACAGGTCACAAGTCTGCAAAAGAACAGCCTGAAAGTTGCTCTTTGTGACGCGAGGGGACCACAAAAGAACAAAACCAAGATAATCTGAAATCGAGGCTGCCGATGCTGGCGGCGAGACAAAACAAAACAGAAATTGAAACTTACAACCGTTACAGGTACACGTATTAATACACTGTATTCAGTAGAATGCTTACTCAATTAAATTGGACATTTAGGTTATTCCGTTAGTCTGTCATCCTGTCTGAGACAATACCCATTTCAATTCTGTCAGGTACCGGTACTGTCTGTGTAAGCTCGAGGAAAAAGGAGAAAAAACTTTTTTTGAATTCTTCAGTTTCCGGTGCCAAACTGGTTCGCATAATACCTTCGACAACCAGCTTCCATTCAAGCAGATGAAAAGACTTCGTATAACAAGGGAATGTTGGAGCTAGCCACTTTTCTTCAATATTCATATTAAAAAAATATATTGATTGGTCCAAAGGTGCGACCGGCGAACTGTTATACAAACAAATGTCCGAAATACAATCTTTTCGAGTGAATTCGATACACTTTTACAAGGCATAGCAAGCATGGTGCGCTTTGTAAGAAGAGAAAATATATTGCAAATTGTTTTCATGTTAGTTTTACATTGGTCAGGTGAAGATTGAAGAAAAAACTTGGTAAGGAGCAAGGCTGTCTTGATAGTGGATAACCATTTGTGGTGCACAAGTCTCACACGATCTGGATGTATACAAACTTCAAAATCATTTGCAAACATTCAATCTCTAGACCTTGCAAAATTATTTTGCTCTCCTAAATTTCAACTGTCACGACAACAACCGATAGTCCTGAAGCAGTGTGCACTTGTATCGAATTAAACACCTTTGGCCACTACCCAAAAACGATAAAGATTTTCATGCTCTTTCATATTGATTACCGTTGAAGGAGGGATAGGTTGAAATAATTGTAGGGCAAAATTCTTACAACCATTCTGCAGTATTGATTTTAGTCTCAAAACCTCATTGCAGCTATTCCGTATTTCTGTTTCTGGGGGGTGTTCGTGTTCGGACAACAGCTATACTCTTGAAACATTACGAAAAAAGCTGAAAAAAATGAGAACCAATCCACTTTTAAATCCATCCATAATGAATGTTTCTCATCAGTATGATATCACATATTGCAAAAACGTTGAAGGTAATCCCTGATTAGGGGTTCACGAGTGGAATGGAGAGAACAGCGATAAAAGATGAGCAGGTAAGTCCCACTTTAGTCATAAACGGAAGTCCGAGTCACGTGATTGAGTCGTACAACGATCTTTGTATCTAAAAAGAGTTCAATTTATAAACGTATTCAATTATGAATAAATTCAATCCGTTCGTGAATGAAGTGTTTACCAAAAAATGCATCCTGATTTGTTCATCGAAATATCCGTTTTACATGATTTGATACGAGGTACTGTTGAAAATTCAACGGCTTGCTCGCTCGTCTCTAACTCAGCTCTCATCTCTCATCTCGGCGATTTCCCCGAATGGGAATGAACGCACACAAAGAGTGCACAGACGGACTTGAGCTTGTTGCAACAGCACGAACTAAACCAAGTACCCTCTCAAGAGTAGACGACATTGCCCACGGCCCATCGCATCGGCCGGCTGGGTAGGTTCTCTTCTAGACTTCGTGATCTTGCCGCACAGCAGAGCAGCAAGCAGATAGCATAGCATTAGAAAGCTAGCTGTTGAAGCAGAACAACTTGGAAACTTAGATAAACCCAGTGGATCTGAAGAGCATTGGAATCTGATCCGGAAACGGGTATCAGAATAAATAATAATTCTCCTGGACGGAAACGAATCTAGTGAAAACCTCTTGTACGACCGGTTATACGCGAATACACCGGTGTGTATCGTCCAGTTCAAATTTATATAGAGTAAACGCACAGAATGGCATCTTCACCAACCTCCAAGCGATCGAATCCTCAGGGTGATAATAGTGCATCATCGTCCTTTTCGTCTTCCTCGGCAAACAAGTCCGGGAAGAATGATGCACTGCCACCATTATTTTACTACATGGAAATGGGATACTGGGAGAAAGCGCTCGAGCGAGCTCAACGTCACCGTCGGGAGGCCAAGACATGGGCCACGTTACGTACAAGGACAGATGATACGAAAGTTAGTGGGACCAAACGGCTAGCTCTGCATCACGCATGTTTTAAATTGCGATCCTCTAGCAATGCTCGCATACTGGAGGGTGAAGAGGACCCATTCATTGAAGTATGTCGATTCATTCTTGCAATTGTAGAACTATATCCTGAAGCTGCTGGTATGAGAGAATCACGACATGGGTGTTTACCAATACATCTAGCAGCGTTTGCTTCCTGTGCACCTCGTGAAGGAGACGACGCACTTGATTCGTCACACCCCCTCGATGATCAAAATGATATTCTCCCATGCTCAAGCAATGGTGGTGCCTCCGTAACAAAACCTTTATTGAAACGCGGAGCCACAGACAGTGTAACATATTCGATGGATGACGGTGCTAAAACTTCTGGGCCTTCTAGACCTGACCGCATTCAAATGCGATCCGTGTCCAATTCGTCCACAGATACCTTTCGATCAGAATATAGTGGCATGACAGCTGCATTTGCCGAAGAACGATTTACTGGATCTCAAACTCAACATGTCAATCCCAGCAATTATAGCAATACCTCATCCACTTCCGTGAACTCACCTCAAAAAGCACCTTCCGGATCACCAAAACAAACAATGAATGTAAAAACGACATCTACCACATACCAGTCTCATATATCCCAATCTGTCAAACGTGAAGAAATGGCCGTAGCTGTAATCAATGCGCTGTTAGATGCGTATCCCAAGGGAATCCGTGTCGACTCAGAGGGTGGACGGTTGCCTCTTCATACAGCTTGTGCAGGTCGTGCCACACCTCGTGTCATCACCACACTTATTACAGCATATAGTGCTGCTGCACGACACCGCAATAAGGATGGATTTTTACCACTTCATCTTTTGGCGCACTGGGGTATATCACACCCAAGTGTAGCAATATCTCTTCTAAAGGCATACCCGGACGCTACGGTAGGACGAAATCGATGGGAGCGTACGCCACTTGAAGAAGCATTATGCATGGCTGGTGAAAATGGAAGACCTCACCAGGCTGCGCTTGTACGTGCTTTACGGAAACATCCCAGTTATTGGACGCGAGTTCCTAAAGAAACATTTCAATTATCACCGACAGAACATCAATATAACCAACCGGGAGCGGCATCACCGTTGCCAACTTCAGCACGACGAAATGTGGTAGACGTAGATGATATTGCGGATTACTCATCAGACGAAGATCAACAGCCGCCAAAACTCGCAAAGCCAAGTACTGTACGAAAGTCAAAAAGTGCATCTGCTGCTAACGTTAAATCTACTGGAGTGGCAAGTCCACGACGATCGGCACCGTCTCCCAATGCAAATTTATCCACATTGATTTACAACAAATCATGGCCTGGTGTTATGCAACGAATTGCTTCTCACCCAGGGGAAGTCTCAGAACTTTTGCAAGTCAGGACACGCGGAGGATTTGTAGCAGGAACAGGGTTTTATGCCCTTCATTATGCACTAGAGCGGAAACCCCCTCTTAAGGTTGTGGATGCCCTAGTAAAGAAATTTCCTACAGCACTAACATCGAAACTTATGCCAGGTGCAAGTCTTCCTCTCCATCTTGCATGTACATGGGAAGCACCTGACGATGTCATTACAGCTTTGGTGGAGTATGATCCTCAAACAACAAGAGGTTTAGACGAACTAGGGAATGTCCCGCTGCATTGTGCATGCTTTTCAGGAGCTTCAACAGCAGTCATGGATGGGTTGATCAGGGCAAATCCTAAAGCAGTCTTGACAAGGAATAACCAAGGAAGTTTGCCAGAAGACATCTGCAAAAGATTAAGACACGAAAATCGTAAAACAGTCTTGAATCTTCTGTCAGCACGAAAAGAAATGTTGATGGCAAATCGAAGTAGTAAATCATCTGGATCGTTATGTGGTATTGCAATGCATGCGATTGAGTTGAATGAAGTGTAAGAAATAATGGATGGAAGAAAAGTATACCTCGTGTGCTCTAACTGGATTTATAATGCTAATATTTTCAATTTCTGTTTTTTCTTTTCCTTTAAAACAAAACAACAGTGAAGGACCACCAACACCCAAAAGTGGAAAATCATCTCGAAGATCACAGCAACGCAGTAAATACCATGAAGAAGAAGAAGAAGAGAAACATGAAGACGGAATTGAAGTTGCGTTTGATGCAGACGGAAAGGAAGAAATGGTGTGGGTTTGATTTTGTTGTAATTATATTAAATAAAATCTTTTCACTATTGACTACAATATAAACATAGCACCTGTTTGGAATGTATTGATTTTCAATTAGCTCTCTGCTAGAGACCTATTCGTAGAGCTACTTCTTAGTCTCTAGAGAGTCCTCTCTCTCTAGCTAGAGAGAAGTCCTGAGCCGCTTTGGATATGTGCGGACGCCCTACGTACCTCTCTTTTTAGGCTCTAGAGAGAAATCAGTAAAAAATATTTTTACGCCCTTTACAAACCTTAGGGAGTGCACGAGCTGACGTGTTGTTCCGGGTTTTACTGCCCCTCATTTTTTCGACAAGCAAGGATAAACGGAAAAGTGATGGAAAGTACTGTACACTCACATTATTGTTCATCTCTGATGTTGTTCGTCTTTCTGACTCGACATCGCACATCATTTTCTCTTAGTCAAATTCCCAAGAACAGTGGACTAAAACATCGTTGCGATTGCCTATTTTATTCAGTGGTAAATTCGTTAGAGATGCAACTGTTAGGATCTAATAGCGGAGGAGGAGCTCGTCAACTTGGTTCAGCCACCACTCTTGCTGCGTCAGCATCTTTGAGCAGCGCTGCCGGATTGAACAATGTAGGAGGAGGAGCCTCTTCCTCAAACAAACCAATTCTACGGGGTGTCGTTTTTGATATGGATGGAACTCTAACAATTCCTAACCTTGATTTTGGTGAAATGTATGCCAGATGCAATGTCCCCAAAAATGAAGATATTTTAACAGCGATTGCCAATATGCCCACGGAAGAAGCAAAACGTGCAAAAGAGATCGTGGAAGAAATGGAAGAAGAAGGAAGGCGAACACTTCGCCTTATGCCTGGTGCTGTTGAACTTGGGTCGTGGTTGACAGAACATGAAGTGCCCTTTGCCCTTGTTACTCGGAACAATAAAAAAACCGTTCAACATTTTGTCGACAATTTGTGGAATAATGATGATACGGGAGTAGGGACATTCTCTGTCATACTGAGCCGTGACGATCCAGCAGATATGCCTCACAAACCTGACCCAGCAGCTCTCAAGTATATTGCCGAAAAATGGGACATCGAAATTCCATCGAACGCTTTAATCATGGTGGGTGATAGTCCATCGAATGATATCGTTTTTGGGAAAGCTGCTGGAGTTTCAACAGCTCTCCTTGATTCGGAGCAAAAGTACACTGAAGATTCAAACAAAGGCGAAGAAGCAGTGGCAGATATATGCATGAAGAATTTGTTGGAATTACCATGTGAATTATGGAAAAAGTTCCACATCGAAAGTTCTTTAGGAACAAATAAACCACTTCTGAAATATCCTCCTCCCAAACCTAGTGGGACGATTTCAAAGGCTGCTATAGAAGGCGATTTGAACCAGTTGGAAAAATTGTCCTTGAAAGAAATCAATACGCCTGATAATGAGAGCGGCAACACTCCTCTCATTTGGGCATCTGATGCAGGACAACTCGAGGCAGTTGCATTATTGATTGGCAAAGGTGCTGACTTGAATATCCGGGGATACTTGGGTGCCACAGCTATTTGCCGTGCAAGTCGTCGGGGTCATGTAGAAATATTGAAGTTGTTATTACAACATAAAGCAAATCCAAACATCCCAAATGATAAAATGCAGTATCCATTGCACTTTGCAGCATTCAAGCTCAACAAAGACGCCGTGGACATATTATTGAAGCATGGCACCAATACTCTTGTGCTAGATCGAAAAGGGCGAACACCAGCAGAAGATACTAGTGATGCTTCCATCCGTGAGATGATAATTAATTCCAGATCGAATATTCACGGTCTGTCGTAATAAGAGTTAATAGCATGCTATCATAAAATATTGTATGATTCACTCGAATTTCAAAAGAATGTCTTCTAAATTTTACAGCCTCATGACTTATAGTGGTCTGGCTGTTCTCAACTTTTTCTTGCAGTTTTCTAACCTTGCAAAGTAAAAACAAGACTTTGTCTCAGCTGATGCTCCGTTCCAATGTAGCCAACCATGCACTTATTTGAATATGCCATGGACACACCTACAATACGAAAGCTTATTTGAAAGAATTTCACCACTGCCTTTCAATAAAAAGAAGTTCATGACACATCTACTATTTGAGGGCCTACCCAAACAAAAGATAGAACACATACAAAACAACAGTTGTTTGGGGGTAAAGAAGTTGATTATCTAAGTAGGACGCATAATAATAACAGACAGCCGCTATTAGTAAATTTTGATTTGTTTGATTTGCTTTTCTCTTTAATAAAAGAATCCCAAAATCTTTCCTCCAGTTTTTTTACGACGAGCTTCTTCGTGAGTCATAATACCGTAAGTGGTAGAAAGAATCAAGTGTCCGAATTGCCGAGAAGGCAAAAGGTTCACAATCCATTTCTCGATTTCATCTTGGCTAACATCGAAACGAGGACTGATAACACCACACTTGTTGAGACGGCCCGTGAGTTCAATCACAATCTTGTTGGCACGATGATCATCGACAATTTCAAACTCCCCAATGTATCCTAAAGATTGCAAAGGAAACAATAATCCATGTGAGAAAGAAGTGTTGCAAATTAAACGGCGGGAAATTCATAGTTAAGTGAGACTTTGCCCGTGAGTGTGATGATAACGTGCGATATTTTTGTTGGGGGAGTGTACTTGCATCGTGTAATCGCAGCACGCAGCATTAAAGAAGGGCGCTAAATCAATACAGAAAGAGATCTTCCCCCGCTGGCTACCAAAGACAATGAAAGCTTCAAGATAAACTTACCATGTTGCTGCATGCATTGAAGGAACTTAATAACGACCTTGGATGAAGGGCGGATAAGGACCTGCCTCCTACCACGCTTTTCGGCATTTGAGATTGTCTTGAGACAATCGGCGAGTACTGACATGCGCACCATCTGCAACAATAAAACAACGTGAATGAATAAAAACACAAGTATAGGAATTAGGTGTGAGGCTCTTGGCTCTTTGGTGTAGGGTTTCAAGAAGTTTAATACACAGATGAATGTCTCCAGCAACCGATGGGGTGTCGTTACGAGAATCGGTGAGCGGCGTGAAATCGTTCATGATGCGCAATATGCGCGATAAGTAAGAAAGAGGAAATTGCGGTATGTGGGACCCTCTCCTGGATCGATCGATCGACCATGGACGTAACAGGATGCAATGGAACGGTTCATCGACTCCTCCAATTCCTCCACGAACACCCTATCATTAGAAACCATTCCTCTATGTCTAGATTGCAGTTGCCGAACAAAAGAGAACGCGCCACAATTCGTCATGATGCTCATCGTTCCGTACCTTGACGGGTCTATTGCAATTGAAGGCTAAAGCGGATGTGCGAGGGACGGAGGGGGGTTTTACCGAGGCTGTTGTCGAGCGGCTCCTGGTACACGGGAGACAGAGGGTGTGAGGTCAGACACTTACCTTTCAGTACCCAAAGTACTGAAATCTACATCCAAGTTTTTTTGCAGTCTGATTTTTTACTTCTTACTGAAATTTCGAACATTAGGTTATGATACCAACAACCTGAGGTTTCCCACCGTAGAAATCGTACTAAACGTACGGCAGACAGGAAAAACAAGCCCATGAAGGCAAACCACGACAAGCACAGTTTAGCCCTCGTGTCTTGGTGAGTGGAATGGAAGGTGACGATGGTGGGGATCCAAAAAAACAACAATGGTCAACAATTGAACGAACGCGAACAATGTACTTTGATAAACGACAATTGATGCAATGAGCTTACGGTATCGGATTTCGATCATGTTGGGATTAACGCGGACAGCAACGATCGATATGTTCATGGGTTCATTGTCCTCGACATGTTGGAATTGAGTCGAATTGGTCGAATCGAAAAAATATGCGGCAGGAATTGTAGAAGTCACGCGTTACCCCTCCTTACTTTGCATCTCACACATTGATTTTGTCTGTTTTCATACTCTTTGATCCATTGCTTGGTTACATTTCTCGCTTGTCAAACTGTACACCCTTATTATTTGATCTTATAGCTCTTTATACTGTCATCGTAAGAAAAAAAGAATAGAAAAATGTCAGACTCCAAGAGAGAACCAAAGCTTTATGTTCCTGGTGCCATCCTCGGATACCAGCGTGGTCTTCGTACTCAAAATAACCACGTTTCCCTTATCAAGATCAAGGGTGTAGACAGCAAGGATGATACTGACTTCTACCTCGGAAAAAAGATTGCTTACATTACCAAGGGTTCCGATAACAAGTTCCGTGTCAACTGGGGCAAGGTCTGCCGCGCACATGGTTCCAGTGGTGTTGTCAGGTGCCGATTCAGCCGTGATCTTCCTCCTCAATCCATTGGAGGAAAAGTTCGTGTTATGCTTTACCCTTCCCGTGTGTAAATTGCAAACAGAATGGCAATAAATAAATAAAACTATCACCAATACCCCAGAAACATATATGTTTGTGTTATTTGTCTTTCGACTTCAAATTCCCATTTGACTAAGTTATGTATTCATCTATCTACGTACAACCTTGTTCATGTGCCTCTCTGTAGTTATGAAGTCTTATCCAAACATTTGCAGAAATTTTGGTACCCTCCAATACTGGAAGACCTTCACTTGCCATGGCGTTATTCCCCTTTCGTCGAGGGTCGTCATTTAACACGTTCGGCCATATAATTGCATCACCACGTTCAGGTTTCACAAAGGTCCAGTCCAAATCTGGAAATCCAAGTGCACCTCCTTGTAAATTTTCATCTGCCGACAAGGTTAACGACAAACTAAGGACACGTGGTCCCGCAGGTTTCCATGTATCCATAAATTGAAAATCATCATGTACACCCCAAGATTCACCTTTTTCGTATTTGACAAACTCTATTGGTTCAATGTGTGATATTGATACATCAAGTAATGTTGCAATGCGTTTCAATAGCTTGGTGTACGTCTCATCTTGTAGGCATTTGTCGTCATTTTCAAGGGTACAAGCAGCACTCTGCGATGTTCTTCGAGGTGGATTTGCCATTCTTGTGTCTAATGGAGAAGGTTCCCAACCAATATCTGTTGCCAACTTGATCAAGCTGTTACACTCTACGTCTGTCAAGAAATTAGCAAGTTGCAATACCCAAGAATCTCCATCATCGTTGTCAGCAGGTTGGAAAATTGGTGACAAAGTAAAAGCGGAATCCTCCCTTTCCAGTTGTTGTTCTTGTCGTTTGTGTAAAGATTTGTACAATTCTGCAAGACCATTCTTTTCTATTGTCGGTGGATCGTAGTCGAGCTGTTCTGAATATTCAGGTGTACCTAGGACCATACCGCATTTCTTATATTTTAGTGTATGCTCACAGGATCGACATGCCAAGGGACATTTGGTAACCGTAAATCCAAAATTCTCTTCACATTCACCCACAGATGCCCAAAAGGCACATAACTCATAATGATTCCGACATGCCTCTAAATCCTTGGGCGAATTCGCAAATTGATCTGTTACGTTATGACGAGCGTAAAATTCCATTTTTTTAATAACATTCTGAACGTTCCTCGTTTCTTCAGGTGTACCCTGAACTACTTGTTTCTTGCCAGGATTAAAATTAGCATAAACCTTCCGATGTTGACTATAAAAAGTAAAAGAGTACGACATTGGATTAAAAAAAGTTCCAATTTTTAAATATTGCATCAGAAAAATGAACCTCCAAAAATTAGTACAACCATCATTTCAATTGCATGATATCATTAGATTTTCATAACGTACATGGCTTCTTCGTCCCAACCTTCTTCCTTTCGTAATTTGTCTTCATCCACACATAACCAACAACTATCACGACATGAATTTGACATATATTCTTGATTCAATAGACATTCACCAAGTTTAGCCCAGAACTTACACTGGGGGTGAAAGTCTACACATTCTTCCCTCTCTTGCCGACAAAAGTGACCATCCTCTCCAGGCTGACATTGTGTCTCCTCCGCGGCAGCGTGAAAATAACTATTGTGACTTCCATGAATCAATCCCAAAAGGAATGAAGAAAGGTACAAAATTAGATATGAAGATATTGAGCGCCTATAGGAATGCAATCGTCGTCGTCGATAAAAAGATGATGAAGAAGAATTCGAATGTTGCGGGGGCAGATGAGCCTGTTTCATCATGGTCGTCTGTGACAGGGAAATGATTGCACAATGACACGAGAACTGGAAAAGAACGAAATATTTTATAATGTGTACAAAATGCGGTGCAGTGTAGCAGTATGTCGTGTTTGTTTGGCAGGACTATAATTTATTTAGTTTTCCATGCATGTGACAAAGACATCAGTCATGGGTCACGGGCCTGCACCGTCTTCGTTCGCACTCAACGGTTATTCCACAGTGTTTTCGCACGGGCATGGTCCGATTCACAAATTGAAATCTGTGTGTTGCCAAAATTTTCTTATGGAACGGAACTTGTAGAATCAACGTAATTTTGTACTGAGAAAAAGAGAAACAATTCATTCTTGAGTCTCTATCTAGAGCTACTAGTCATTGCTTCACGCCAGTGTACGAGTACGATATGCAGTAGCGGTCCTAGTACTTGTGCCTGTTGGCTGCACAATATCTTAGAATTATACAGCAAAATTGATACCATATCCTACGGCATTTCTCTCGGGGGCGTAGATAATTATTACTTCTTTTTGGCTCGTGTTTTTGATTTTTGTCCCATTCCCCGGCTTGAATCACAGTCTTTCGGATTCGAGTGCTGTTTCATTCCCATTAATACCTCAAACAACAACACCATAACCAACTCTTCACAACAGACCTTTCAATAACATTATTTTAATTCTTCAATGAGCTACAGCAAAGGATCCGACATGTCAGATAATCAATTACGAGCCGTCCTTGTGTACCGTCTTGATTCCAGCAAAGCGACGGTCTTGGCGAAATACGACCACGCTTCGCAGTACGAATCACACGGAGGTGCAGAAAGTTCTAGTTTGTACGGTGGCCGTGATAAAAATTATGCCGATGCTGCTGCATTAGTTATTGGCAATGATGCACCTGGCAAACCCTCGGAAGGAAACACATTGGGTGGTTTCAAGGTTGTTCAATCGGACGTCCATCAAATCATTTACGGTGCTGACAACGAAGGAATCTGTAAGTAATTTTGTATTCGAATGAATCGGATCGAATACGGAAATTAAGGAAATGACTACGAGAATTCACATATTACTATCAGAGTGTTCGCGTCTTGACAAATTTTGTTGGATGCAGTTTTGAATAAAGCAACTCAATTTTTAGAAATACAACCAACGATCTCACCCAAAATGATTTTTGCTTTCCCCACTATCCTTTCATTTCTACTCTGTAATCTTTGATAATATTCACAAAATTGAATGACCAATGAACCCGACAAATATTGTATTTCAGGCATGGCTGTCATTACTGGTCTTAATTACCCTTCTCGTGTGGCTATTGCCATGTTGACTGAGTTGTACAAAGAATTCAAGCCCAAATTCGGTGCTGCCGCCAAGACAGCTCAAACTAATACTTTGTCTAAAAAGGCCAAGGATATGATGAAAAAATCCGCTGACAAGTATTCTGATCTGAACAAGGTTGATAAGGCAGCAGCTCTTAACTCCAAGGTCAATGAAGTAAAAAGTCAAATGTCTGATAACATTTCCAGCATTTTGAAAAACACTGAAAAGGCAGAAACCATCCAAGCCAAGTCGGAACAACTCAACGAACAAGCTGCTGTTTTCAAAAAGAGAAGTACTGACCTTAAGAAACAAATGAAATGCAAAAACTTGAAAATGACCTTGCTTCTTGCCGGACTCGTTATAGGTATCCTTGCTGTAATCCTTGTTCCTCTCATTATGAAAGCAAAGAAAGATTAGAATTTCTTTAGTAGTTTCAGTATGGACTGGAGTCTTTTTATGTGGTGGTTTTACCTTGGGTACAGGCATATTGAATGAAGTACTAAAATTAATATGAAACTAGATCAGCAATTTTACATTTAAATTTTAGTATCACCGTTCTTAAAATTATGCTTCAAAGTATAACAACGAATGAATGAATTTCGGATTTCACACCAGATTAATTTTCAATGCAGCAATTCTATAGGCATGAAGTCAAATGAAGTGTTATAGTCAAGGAGAGATTTGAAAAATAATTTTATCCTCGTTCTTTAAATTATGCTTGAGTAGAGCCTTCAAATGAATGAATTTCTAACCAATTTACTTTCATGATAGCAATGTATGAACCGTAACATTCAAGATTACTCGATTACACCACAAGACAACATTCATTTATATCATTGAATTGCAGAGAGGAGTGTTGCCACCAGTATACGAATTGCACCTGCACAACTACCATTGCAACAGAGCAATAGATCTTTCAACCCTTGAGGATCTTGAATTTCTCGGATCCATTTATCAAAATCTGGTGCTTGTCGAATTTTTGCATTACTCGATATATAACACCCAATCAATTTCAATTCTTCATCCGCCTTACCGTACCATACACAATTCCATTTCCAAGAGAATCGCAGAGACAGTCTTACTTTAGATGGTGGTGGTTCTTTTGTATCATGATCTCTATCCACATCGTGATTCGAACGAGAATCCATATCACGAGAGGCGTCTTTTGTGATTTTCGCAAAAGGTTTTGTGTCCAAATCGTCGTCATTGCCAAAAATGCAGATTTCAAACTCATGAGCTTGAATACGATGAATGGACAATTTTTCGGAGTTCAATTTACTATTCATAGAATCGCCACAACCCCCCTCATCAGAGCTCTCATCATTGTTGCTTCGATGTTTCTGTTTCTCGCCTACCAATGTTTCTAACAAATGACATCGCTGTGCATCAAATTCAGCCCAACACACAAGTTGTCGAAGTACGTGTGGTAAACTTCGTGTTTCTCTAGCAACTATAGACAATTGATTTAATTCCTCCCCTTTTGAAATTTTGTTGCCATGCATTGCCGAAGAAACAGATTCATTCTCAACAGGAGTAGTAGAATCATTGTTAAATTGGAGTTGTAGTGACACTATACTAGCTCGATGATGCTCTTGTGTTGGATGCATGTGCTTTTTCTTTCTCTTGTTGCCATTGCTTTCAGCTAAATTTTCAGTTATTTCAATGGTCAAGAATACTATGAATTCAATCTCTGTAGCATTTGGTGAAGAAACTCTTCCTTTCAATTCATATGGTCGCCGTTGTCTATTAAGGAAATTCTCATCCTTCTGATTTGCAGGTAAGGCTCGAGCTGAAGAAAATGACACACCTCCAACCATGGGTAATAGACGGTACATCGTGTTGTCATCGTGCCATGTTGTTTTCAACGGAACAGCGATAGTCTCCTTGTTGTTGTTGCCATTTGTTACTGCTGACCCCATAGAATCAGCAGCATGAAAGGACGGACCATTGGATTGAAGTGCATCCAAAGTTTCTAACCATTCAATGTCTCCGTCGTCATTTTGATTTTGTTCTCTGTCAAAAGGAGTTGAATAAGGTTCCCGTGCACGCTTTCTTGTGTCTGAAGCGGCAATTGCATTTGCACGCTTATTATTTTCCTTTACGAGCAATGCTAATTTAGCTTCGTAGATTCGAACTAAACGTTCCTCCTCGGCGATTTGCCTGCGAAGTTCATCATCATCATGATCATTCGATGTCATACTTTTCCGTTTTAAAAACAATCAAAATCCTAGAATCATTGCCACAGGTCATCCATCTTGTACATACATACACTAAT
>WKLE02002440.1:24601-42572 GCA_014885115.2 Asterionellopsis glacialis
TTGTGAAGGGCCGACATTCATTGGCAGGAGGCTACGTGAAACATCTCGCTCTTGGGCTGACTGTCCAATGGTGGTATAATATTTCATAATCTAATTTTCCCAAAAATAGAATTTCTCTTTGTCTTGTTTTGGGGAATGCTGAGAAGAGGAAAATCTTGTATTACCGTTAACGCCGTTACAAGATAGCCGGTAAAATACATGTGGAACTTACCCTCTCCATGACTCTCTCTCCGATTGTTTCCACTTTTTCTCCCAAATCTTTCGAAATGATAAAATTATACGGAAAATACGGAAGATTTGTATGCTTTTGTGGGAAAATGAACCAAACATTTCAAAATCGGCGAATCTAAATTAGGACAAGAAAGCAGGTATTTTTTAACGTTTCGCCGTTACAAAGATGAAATGTTAACGGTTATACGTTATATCGAATAGTATATTTTCTTTCGCTTAGGAGTGAGAATTGTTTTTGGATAGTAACAACATTTTGGACAGGCAAGACTCCAATCACAGAGCAGGAAAAACATGTTTTTCCGTGAATGCTGGAATTTGTCCTACATTACCAATATGTGACACCATCGTCACCGCGGAAAATTACATCGGCCGACCGTGCATGCAACAACAAGAGTTGATCCCCGGGGGAAGTGAAAAAGGAAAGAAATCTCAAACAACGAAACAAACAACGGACAAGTGATAAAAACGTTTTCAAATTTCACGTTTCATCATCTCATCTATTGGACCTTTGCCCAAAACAAAAGTCGGATAGCTTTTGTTTCTGAGATTGTGCAAAATTTTGAATTTGTTTTGAGGCTCTCGCCAAATTCTCTCTTTCCGATTTTTCAATGACGGACGGTTCTTCAAAGAAACCTCCACCTTCCCCAGCGAATACTGCAGATCATGTTGAAAAGTTCCTGAAAGAGCTAATTGAGCGTTCTGTGTTTCTTGTGGAGGACCCATTTGCTGAAAATGATGTAGCACCTATCGAAATGGATGAAATTATACTGGGGAATAAATTGGGAAATGGTGCGTTCTCTGATGCGTACGAAGTGAGTGGTTTTCGTCTAAAGAGTGATGACATCGGACCTTTAACTCCACACGAAGAAAAGACAAGACAGGCGTTGCTTGACGACACAGTTGGCGTTGCTGAAAATGATGACGACGACTCCACCGTTGCTAGCGTTACTAGCAATAGCAGTCGTGGCTCCAGAAGTTCGAAGAGTACCAATAAAAGTAAAAAGAAGACTCCGAAAGTCTACAAGAAGTTTGTAATCAAACATTTGAAGCCGGACTTGTTCGAGAAAGGACAATATGGGTATTTGAAAATGGCTGCATGTGACATTGTAAAAGAGGCTTGTTTCCTAGCTTCCATCCAACATCCACACATTCTTCGTTTACGTGGAATGGCAAAGTCAGGACCACAGGGCTTTGCCAATGGAAGGCCGGATGGTTTCTTTCTACTGCTAGACCGCCTGTCAGGGGACAAACTCTTTGACCGTCTTTATAAGTGGAAGGATGAAATTAGCAACAGGACCATGCTCCCCATGTTTAGCTCCATGCCGGAGCGTCTATTTTTAGAAAAGGTGCTAAAGGTAGCTGCAGATGTGGCTAGTGCACTCTCCTACCTACACAAACACAATATCATGCATCGTGATATCAAACCAACAAACTTGGGTTTTAACATGAATGGTGATGTAATATTATTTGACTTTGGTTTTGCTGTAGAAGTCCCTCCCTCCAAAAAATCAAATGATGGCGAAGACGAGCTAGAAAACGAAACCTTCCAATTATCGGGAGGCGTAGGATCATTCCGATATATGGCCACCGAGGTAGCACTGATGAAGCCCTACAATGTGTCAGCTGATGTATATAGGTACGTTAGATCTTCGTTTGCAGTTGTTTTGAAACAATTATATCCGAAAATATTTATTTCCCTCATCAATCCTTTCCCCTATGATATAGTTTTTTCGCCGTTTTTTATGAGATGTTAGCATTGAGAAAGTTTTGCTATGAATATGATGGAACTTGCAAAGATGACTTTTCTGCAGCCGTTCATGTGAAGGGGTCAAGACCATCTGAGTGTGAAACAATTTCCAACTCAAACCAATATTGTTGGCCAATTGAATTACAAAAGTTGATGCACAGAGGATGGTCCAATGATCCATCCGTTCGACCCTCAATGAGTGAAGTGAACAAGTCATTACACCAGCTACATTCAGAAACTAAAGAATCTCTCAAGGAAAGAAAATCCCGTGTAGGACCTATTCGTCGTACTTTAGGCAACATTCGACACAATCGAGCTCGTGCTAACACTGTTCGTCGTTCTGCGTATATGTAATGTAGATTATGAAATGGTCTGACGTTTTGTCTGGCTTCTATCTCCCTAAGATTTTATTTGGTGGGTTTTAAATTTAAAGATCATCATTCTGATGGATGATTTGCTAGACTGCAACCATTATTTTGTCCAACGATTCAAATTTTGTCCATAAATAACACACACATCTTAAAAGATTGCTTTGAACCCCCCACAACTATTCTTGATTCTTGTATTGCGATTTTTAAGCCTTTACCTTTTCAAACATGGGTGATGTTTTAAAATTGACTTTGACAGGAGGGACAGACTTCTGCCTTCTCAAAAGCATTTAATTTCAGTCAAGTGGATTTTTCTGTCACTACTGTAGTTCCTAAGAGTTTCTTCTTGAGTTCAATAATTAACGTCAACATTAATACTACTGTAGGTAATAAGCCGGGTGAATAAAAGATGGAAACCCGGAAACTAGATTAATCAAAATGTGCGGTTCTGAGACACGAGTGTGCAACTTTTTTTCTGGCATAGGCGGGCAGAGCGTACGACGAAGTAGGTCTGTATGTCGTAGGTGTCACCGGCGTAGAACCTGTCGGATCGGATGGAGCAAGTCCGGTACGAAGGGAACATGTTGTGCTAGCTGGAACGCCGAAGAGCAAGCACAACCCGTCTTGTCTGCTGTTTTGTGGCTCTCGGATCTTGATTGAACTATCTTTTGGCTGGTGAGACAAGCAGGAACAGAACGACTAAAGGCACGTCTCATATCATTGTGGTCTTTGACTTTGGTTTCATTCATTCATAAATTTTGAAAGAAGATGGCGTCTCTTCCACCAGGCTTGGACTTTGCCAAGTCGGAAGAAGAAATTTGCGAGAAATGGGCCACCGAAAATACCTTTAAAACGCAGGACAAATTAAGCTCGGAACGCGGCGATGAAGAGTTTACCTTTTACGATGGACCTCCGTTTGCCACCGGTTTGCCCCACTACGGGCACATCCTTGCAGGAACCATCAAGGATACCGTGACTCGATACGCTGCCATGTCTGGAAAGCACGTGGAACGTCGTGCTGGTTGGGATTGTCACGGTTTGCCCGTCGAGTACGAAATTGATCAAAAGCTTAACATTACCCATCGTGATCAAGTATTGGAAATGGGTATCGACAAGTACAATGAAACCTGTCGTTCGATTGTCACCAGGTACACCAAGGAGTGGGAACGTACTGTCAATCGTTTAGGTAGATGGATTGATTTTGAGAATGATTATAAAACGATGGATCCCTCCTTTATGGAAAGTGTGTGGTGGGTCTTCAAACAACTCTTTGAAAAGGATCTTGTCTACCAGGGGTACAAGGTCATGCCCTACAGTACTGCTTGCGGAACACCTCTTTCTAACTTTGAGGCAGGTCTCAATTACAAGGATGTTCGGGATCCAGCTGTCGTGGTTAGTTTTCCTCTTGTTGGAGAAGAGGATGTGTCATTTGTTGCCTGGACAACCACGCCATGGACATTGCCCTCCAACTTGGCACTCTGTGTTCACCCAGAAATGGAATACATCAAGATGCTTGACAAAAAATCCGGCAATACTTACATCCTTGCCAAGAGTCGTCTGCCACAATTGTATCCCATTATGAACAACAAGAAAAAGTGGAAGCCGGCTAAAATGGCAGATGAGCTTTATGAAATTAAGGAGACACTTAAAGGAAAGGATTTGGTTGGCAAGACTTACAAACCACTATTTCCATTCTTTGCCGATACACCGGAATCGAAACAGTACTTCCGCATTGTCTCCGACACTTACGTAACAGATGATGCAGGTACAGGTATTGTCCACCAAGCTCCTGCCTTTGGTGAAGACGATTACCGTGTGTGTCTTGCCCACGGCATCATCATGAAAGGAGCCGATATCCCTTGCCCCGTGGATGCCAATGGTATGTTTACAGATCCTATTGAACCCGTCAAGGGAAAGCACGTTAAGGAAGCTGACAACACATTGATTGCACTGCTCAAGGACGCTGGACGACTCGTCCAAAAAGATAATTTGGATCACTCTTATCCATACTGTTGGAGATCTGATACGCCCCTCATTTACAAGGCAGTCCCAAGTTGGTTTGTCAAGGTGGAAGAAATCCGTGACAAGATTGTAGCAAACAATAACAAGACCTATTGGGTACCCAACCACGTCAAGGAGGTTCGTTTCCACAACTGGCTCACGGATGCACGTGATTGGGCTGTTTCAAGAAATCGATTCTGGGGTACACCCATTCCCATTTGGGCGTCCGAAAACTTTGACGAGGTCGTCTGTATTGGAAGTATCGATGAATTGGCAGAATTGAGCGGTGTCCGTGTCGACGATTTGCATCGTGAAACTGTCGACGACGTCACCATCCCCTCTAAAAAGAATCCCGGAACTGTCCTCAAACGTGTCGATGAAGTATTCGATTGTTGGTTCGAGTCCGGATCTATGCCCTACGCTCAAAAGCATTACCCTTTTGAAAATAAGGACCAGTTTGAAAATGGATTCCCTGCTGATTTCATTGCGGAAGGTTTAGATCAAACTCGTGGTTGGTTCTACACTCTCATGGTTTTGTCCACTGCACTCTTTGATAAACCCGCCTTCCAAAATCTCATTGTCAACGGTTTAGTCTTGGCTGGTGACGGAAAGAAAATGTCCAAGCGTCTTAAAAACTACCCCGATCCTAACCTTGTCATTGGTAAATACGGAGCAGATGCCCTTCGTATGTACCTCATCAACTCTCCTGTTGTTCGTGCCGAATCACTTAAATTTCAAGAATCTGGTGTGTTGGGTGTGGTAAAGGAAGTTTTCTTGCCATGGTACAATGCCTTCCGTTTCTTCATTCAAAATGTGGAACGACTTGAGGGACGTGGTCAGAAATTCATCCCCTCGGTCGATAAGGTCAAGGCTACCACGAATCCTACTGATATTTGGATTTCGGCTGCTACTCAAGGTTTGATCAAATTTGTCCATCAAGAAATGAAGGCTTACCGACTTTACACCGTCATGCCAGCATTGGTCAAATTTGTGACACAACTTACCAACTGGTATGTGCGTTTGAATCGTGATCGACTCAAGGGTATGGAAGGGGATGACGCAGAAACTGGATTACAAGTCCTCTACGATGTGTTGTTGGATGTTACCATGGTTATGGCTCCTTTCACACCTTTCATTACAGAATTTTTCTATCAGCACCTTCGAAAAATGCAGCCTTCTTACAAGGATGCTGCAAATGGTGGTGGTGCATCCAACCCAGTCATGCCAGGAAAGAGTGACTCTGTTCATTACTTGAAGCTTCCCGAATACGATGAATCGCGTTTGAATGAAGATGCTGTGGAGGCCATGGAAGCTCTCCAGACCGTTGTTGAATTGGGCCGCAATGTTCGTGAAAAGCGGAATATTGGACTTCGTACACCCATCAAATCCGTATCAGCTGTGTTGCGTAACCCCACCGACAATGTCGTCTCTGCAATCACCGGTCCTCTTAAGCAATATATTCTGTCTGAGTTAAATGCCTGGGACTTTCAAGTTGTTCCTAAGGAAGATGAACATGACTGGGTTACATTGTCTCTTGCACCCAACTTTGAGATCCTAGGCCGAAAGCTGGGAAAGAAGATGAAGGCTGTCCAGGCGGCAGTAAAGGCGATGTCTCACAACGATGCTGTGGCTTGTCTCCAGTCCGGTGAGCTTGTTGTGGATGATGTCACTATTGACGCCAAGACGGAGCTCATTTCTAAACTTTCTTTCTCAAGGGAAGGAGATCACTGGGAGGCCACACCAAACGCCGATGGTTCCGTTGTTGTTGCAGTTGACTGCACACAGGACGAAGCTATTTTGAATGCTGGAAAGTCCCGTGAGCTCATCAACGCAATTCAGCAACTGCGAAAAAATGCTGGTCTTGACTTAACAGACGTTGTTGAAGTCTTCTTCGAGGAAGAGGAGGGCGTAACTTCCGTAGAGGATGCTGTTGCAATGAATTTGACTCTTTTTGAAACCAAATTTAAGGGTGCAGTTCCTGTTCCGAAGCGATTTGCGCCAAGTTACCGTGTAGTCCTCAAGAGTGATACTGTGGATGTTGGTGGATCCAATGTTGAGGTTTCCATCTGTCGCCCATCAATTGCTACAAAGGACTCGATGGATGATTTGGTTGTAAGCTTTTTGTCAACCCTCAATATTTCGGATGTTAGTGCTGGACAAGAGTTGTCGTGCTCTGTCGATGGGAAAACTCATTCCTTAAAAGAAGGGCAAGATTTTTGGTTGAACACAGCTTCTAAGGTTCGAGCAACCAAGGCCGTCGATTGGCTTTCGTAAATAAGTGTTTAGTGGAAATTAATAATAAGTAGTTATGATTCAAATAGTCAGTAAATGTTGGAAAATCTATTTTTAAAGGTGAAATCATCTGACATACTTGAAAAGACATATAGGTACATGCTGTTGTCCGACGATGAACAGAAAATCCTTTGTGTATATCCCAGTATTTATCCCAGTGCATTGAAGCTTTGTTCAAATTTGGCTTCACGGCAAACACGTCGCAGGTGGTCAGACGTGCTTAAATCAGAGAATGGCACCACACCCGCTGACATGCAAACGCAGTCTTCGAATGGACAGCAGATTGGAGCACTATCAAACTCCATTGATGAATGCATTGTGATTTGAGAAACCACTGACATTCGTCTTGGAACAACGGTTGTCAAACCAAGACTCGCCTGGCTTTTATTGTCGTCGTCGTCGTCGTCGTCGCATAAATCTTCCTGTGGATAGTCAATATTTCTTTTTCCTTGGCTTTTCTTGCCTGATGCTACGGCTTCGTTGGCATTACACATACAGTCTTGAAATGGACAGCACAGTTCCATTACAACAGGGTTTCTCGGTACAGATACCTTAGGTTTCTCTTTTCTTTTATTAAAATTCATCATCAACATGTTGAAATCGAGGAGTTCTCCTGTCTCACTCGGACTTAGCATGACTTCATCCGGATTAGATACCGCATTAGGCTTTGAAGATTGGTCGTTTGCTTTCATCGAGTGCATGTTAAGAATATTATACAGTTCTTCGATGTTCAATGTAGTACGAGGGAGTAGAAGTAATAATTAATCTCGTTGCACTTGTGGTTCTCTGTCATGAAACACTATTTCTTTTCGCAACTCGATAGTGTCTAAATGTGTATTTGAGGTGTGCCTTTCGTTTCTGGAGTAAAGAAATCGCGTCTATTCGAAGGTACCTCGAACTACTTTTTATATTATTGTGCGTACCAGGTACCTGGTACTTTTACCTGAACTACCTGGTACGTACCAAGTACCAGGTAGTCATACCGCTCGTAAAACAGGTCCTACCGGTACCTGGTAGTCTCTAGAGAAAGACCTGCTGTCGGACCACCTGGTGATGCCAGGACTTGGTTCTAGTACCTACGTGGCAATGCAGAATGTACAGAAATGGGATCGAGACGCTAGTACCTGTTAGTATCGCCAACCGTACTTTCTAGTCTATCCAGTACAGGTGCCTGTAAAATGTACAAAATATATAGTATGCCTCAAGCCGAAGAATGGAACATCGGGGATTTTGTAACCGCTCATGTTGATTTCTACGAAAAGTATGTACGAGCCTGAAAAAATCGTCGGAGTTCCTGATAGACAATCCGTTTGGTTATGACTAGTAGATTCTATGGAAAATAAAAATGTACTTAAGTTTGTCCTGACAAATAAGGGGTGTACTCATACCTACAGGAAATCGGCTCCCTCTACAGAACTTCCCCACAAAGTCAAACTGGAGCTGATAATATTAAAAGGTGCCTAGTAATGATTATATATAGTATATGCATAGGAGACGGTATTCATTGTATATCATATATAGGTTGAATCTGTGATTACTGGTACTTACGTGAATCAATATTATGTGGTAACTTGAAGAAACAGTCAGTAAGAATAATATTGTACTGTCCAAGAGCTCCTGTCCAAGTTACAAGTGCGTTGCTAGAACAGCATTCCGAAATTGCACAAAAAAACGATATGAACATTAGAGTAACGATGACCACTCGATCCTTTTTCTGGAAATAAGGCGGTCTTTTAGTTTTCCACTATAAGACGTTAAATAGAAATCCACGACTACAATTCCGGATTACATATGACCTCGCATTGTATGTTTTGGTACAAATTAGGTCATTATCAATTTTGAGTAAAAAGAACCATGAAAGGCATGACTTTCTAATCGTGATCTAAAAACTCTATTTCTTGATTTTCCTTAAAAGAAGTCGAATGAATGACAGTAGGGGTGTAATTTAAAAAGAGATGGATATTATCTTACGGACATGAGAGGTATTTAATGCATCGTTGACAAGTTCAGTTTGAGCATAGTGCACTCAATCTACCTGCCTGCATCGATGACGATCAAGATCAATTAAATTTTAGATAATTTGTTAGAAACAAACAGAATAAAATATCGTTGTATGATTGCAAAAGTAGCAAGTTTGAAAGTAAGCGACAAAATTCGTATTCGCTCCTGATGAAAACAAATCTTTCATCTTTTTTCCCCGTTTCCGAAGCCACTTTCCGCTCTAAATTAAATTTTAAAATGATATGGATATTTCATACAGAATCTCTAGGACCTGCCTGGCATCTATTTCACTGTTCCTCCATGTACCAGGTATGCTGTCAAGGAAGAGCTTCAATCAAGAAGTGCGGTACTGATAGAACCTGGATCTAGTCCTGCTACAGGGGTAGAATTTTCAGAATCGCGGTCGCGTCGACGATGCGCACCACGACATCCGAATGATGAATGGATGTGATTCAGCATGTGTATCGCCCATTTTCTTAAACGATTTTAGTGTTTTTTATATTACCTTCAATTGGGAAGCGGCTGCTACTGGTACGTTGAAGTGCAGGTAATTGTACAGTGTATTTTTACGTGGCATGGCGGACATGAGTCGGAATATGAGTAGTCAGCATCAGGTGGAGCTTTTTTTTTTTAACAGAGAAGATTAAATTTAAAGAAAATTCTTTGGTATCAACTCAATTTTCTCTTTCCAGTTCCGATTTTTTATAAATAAGTTTTAGGAAGTCAATAGCTTCTTGGAGAGGCTACGGTGAGAGTTGGACTAGTTTACTAAAGAAGATGCTGCACCGTTATTGGCTATCGTTTCTCATAGCCTATCATGACCTTATTCAAGCCGGAATATGACGTTACTTTTTGTAATATTTACAACCTGGTACGGACTATGGACAATGAAGACATTTTAAAATATATATATTGATGTAAGAAAACATTCGTACTTCTCTAGTTTCCTACTTTTGTCTGTACCAGGGTTAAATAGGATTCGTCAACAAATCATCGATTTTTCTAATATAAAAAAAACAGACATGAAATCTAAAAATTACATGGTCATTTGTACGTGAAGGATCAGTATAAGGATCGCTAGATATCGAAGATCCTATGGCGTAGAGACACTGGTCCGTTATATTCTCAGTTCTGTGTTCAACCTGATGCACAGGTAGAAAAAACTTGTACTACGTAGGACTAAGAGGTATTATTTGATATCACTTTAAGAGTACATGCAGAGGCTAAAGGCCGCTCAAGAACGAATTGTACTTATTAGTTTTCACTATTGGAACTTGAGTTTTTTTGGTACACTGGAATGTTCCCGTAGTTTTCTACTTTCCCGCCTGTGTATCCAATTCAATTAGTGCACTCCAGAGAGCGCAGAGTCCACATCATCTTTCCGTACATTTTAGACGTTAGTCCTACGCGACCGACTGGTCGAATGCCCATCTGAAAGCATCATCAAAGGCTCAAACAATCAACTCATCTCAGTGGGTTGCAGGTCTTACTCCAGAGGTCCTCTAGTAGAGACGACACTCGTACAACGGAAGCTCGACAGGACGAGGCAATTGTGACGGCTTGTTTTAGGGGCGACAACTTGAGATGACAATGGAAACTGACGATGATGAAATCGTGTATGAAGTAGATGAGGTAGAAGGTGACGACATGCCTGTCGCAGAGATTTCTCCTTCTTCATCCATGATATTTCCCGCAGTTCTACAATCTACACCGACTCTGGCTGCGATGGCTCTTGCCATCACCTCTGAGACCTGGAATGATCTAGGGGAATCCAAAGATAAAGCTGTTGCTCCAACAAGTGATCTGAATGTTATTATTGAACGAACTGCTTCGCTCTTGTTGGTGAGGACAGTGGCACTTGCGGAGCAACGAAAGGCTCTGGCAAACGAATCCAATTTGCCTTACTCTGACCTATCTACAACCACTATTTGCAAAACGGCTCTAAGGAAGAAAAAAGCTTGGCCTAAACCAATCACAACGATTTTGATTTCACAACTTCGCAAATTGGTGCGTCGTATGTGCGAACAATATCGGCCAAATGTGTACTATCACAATGTAGAGCACTGCTATCATGTCGTAATCAGTGCAAACAAACTATTGGATTTAATGCTTTATACCAACGAACCTGCAACTTCTGATAATAACTCCCAAAAAAGACCGGGTTTAGCGAAAAAAATAGAAAAAACCCGAAAGACATTTGGACTTAAGAATGATACATTGTCTCACCTAGCCCTTCTTTTCTCAGCACTAGCTCACGACGTTGAACATAAGGGTATTTCAAATCAGCAACTCGTCAATGAATCTGACGATTTGGCTATTTTATACAACGACCAGAGTGTCGCAGAGCAGAGATCGTTAGCTGTTGCATTTTCTGAGTTGATGAAAGAAGAATACAAAGTCTTGCGGGGAGTGTGGTTTGAAAATCAGGAGGAATACAAACGGTTCCGAAAAACTGTTATCAATTTAGTTCTTACAACTGATCTTGCTTCGCCAGAACGGACACAAATCGTAAAATCAAAATGGAAGGAAGCATTCGGAGAAGCTGCAGAGCGAAAAGAAGAAAAACAGAAGATGATGATGTCGCGTAGATCGATGTTTGCTGCCATGAGACCCTCAAAAAATTCTGGCACTTCATCGCTTCCACCGAACTGGCGTGGACCGCAAAAGCCTCAAGAATCCGTAGCGTCGCGCAATGCTCGGGATCACAACGGAAGCAGCATAGAACCACAAAGCAGCATAAGTACAACGTCATTGATGACAAACCATACCCGGGCAAGTACTGGGTCTATGATGACACAATTTAGTGATCTCACAGATGGAACCCACCCTCACGCTCATGCTACCATCTACGGTCCAATTGGTCGGCCTTTAGCAGAGGGGATTTTAGCTGATATTGAAGATGAAGGTGAGTCGGAAAGCCCCTCAGTGTCTTCAGAAGACCCAGATGACGAAATTGACTTTAATAAGTTGGCCCTGAGGAATGGTATTGGAAAAACTGATTCTATCACTCAAATTAGTACTGAGGCACAAGCCTCTCAGTTCAGCCAAGAAACTGTGGATAGACGGAGCAGCTTTCAAGGTTTTCCGATGCGATCTCCCAAAGGAGTAGACAAAGCTTTTAAAGGTCAAAAACCTGGACTAAAAGAAAAAGGACCATTGGTGGATATGGATGAACTGCTGCATCAGAGTTGGTCGCACCCTTCCAGGTCTGACCATAGCATGCGGGGCGATGCGCAATCGACTTCTGGGGTCAGCTGTAGTCCAGGAGTTCATCAGAAGCTTCGTAACTCTGTACATGGTTTCTTGTCGACATCCAATATTTCGAGTAGAAGAGTACGTCTAGGAATCCAGCGTTCCATGGATTTCACTGGACAGCAAATCGAACCATACAGTTCTTCACGGTCATTATCGTCTAGAGTAGCCTTTTCTGGAAGTGTATCGGATCCAAGTCAGCGAGATATTATCCATACCCGTTCTCCAAATGCAGCGGAGGGCGAAGAGGACATTGAATGGGATCCCGATGAACCCGATGAACTAAAAGCTATCGTCGTTCTGGAACAATTCATCAAAGCTGCCGATGTATCTCCTCACTTTCAGGGGTGGGGACATATGGCGAAATGGTCAACGAGACTTTTTTTCGAGCTAAAGGCTTCTTTTCATGCTGGGCGAGGTATGGACCCAGAAAAGGGTTGGTTTGAAGGCCAAATATCGTTCTTAGAAAACTACTCGTTGCCACTGGGAAAGCAGTTACAGGAGACTGGGGTATTTGGGGAGGAAGGGGGGGCTATCTTTGTTCGAACACTACTAAACAATAGAGATAGGTGGCTTGCCGATGGGCTTCCATTGACTACCTCCATCATTCAAGAATGGAATGAAATTTCGAAGCAAGCTAAGTCGAATGGCGTCGATTCGAAAAAAATAAATGAAAAGTAAATTATTGGTTAAAGCTACATCAGTGTACATTATGCTTTGCCTTTGCCGGTTTAGTTCTTTAGTACAGTCAATTCCTTTGTATATCATGACATTTTCTACATACAACCCTTGATTCGAGACTTCTCTCGTTCGTTCTCTCCCTCTCTTTCGCGCCTCCCTTCTAGAGAGAAAGAGATTAACGCCAAGATCCTTCTCTTTCCGGAGATTCTTGGCGTTAATGTTTCCGATGATGATCGAAGAAACGAACAATCGCATATCTTTCTTTTCACCTAATCCCGGCAGAGAAAAAGCAGATGGGCAAAAGATCAAAATGAAAGCAAGATTCGGCGGGGGATTGGCGAGGGCAATATTTCAGGTTGCAGATTCATTTTGATTCTTGTGCACACAAGATTCGTTTCGGTTTAAATTCGGCGGGAGTTTCCTTGCCGGCTTTTATTTGTATCATTAAAACCAAAATATGTATTTGGACTTTGGCGAAGGCCTGTATTTCTTTCATTGAGTATTGCAATATCGTTGAACCGTTGTTTCGATACGTTACCTGGTAAACTTTACGAATATAAAAAATGTGAATAGGCAGATTCATATACTTTCTTCGTAGCTGTGATTATTGATTTTACAAATATTGTCTCATCTGAAAAATAATTCGGGACGAAGATTCTCCACCTGTACTGCATTATCTATCGTACAGGTATTTGTACATTCAAAAGATATTGGCAGCTCTCTTCCGAATATCTTTACAGTGTAATTTAACATAATTAGTAGACACCCTGAAGGCCAATCTTCTTCAATTATAGTCATACCAACCGAATGGTATGTTCTACCTATGTAGGAACTCGTACTGTAATCTAGGTACCTGGTGGCACTCATTAATAAACACAACATCAAAAAGATACTCAGGTAGGATTTTTTCTCTCTAGAGGTCGACACCACAAGGATTTCAAAGAAAGGTTTGAATCTCTGAAGTTCTCATTTTTTTACCACAAACAATCTGGAAAGCATTAGTCTCATGACGCGTTTCACCTCTCTCGCTCTCGTTGCGGTGTTCTTTGCCACACCTGCACATGCATTGCTCCGTGCATCCGCAAGTAAGGATGAAACCCAGGAAAGGGAGTTAACGAGTTCCCAAGTTTGCAATGGACACATTGGACCCTTCGACGATATGACTCGCCAGGTACGTTTGATATTTGTTTGCATGATTTGACGTCTCGTGGTTGTTTCCGTGATATACACACTGATGTTATCTGTTGATAAATACTCGTTGTTACTTTAGATGTTCTACAACGCCAAGGGTATGGGGGTCCTTGATGCACTTGATGTACTTGAGGAAGACCAACTCAAGATCGGATCCGTAACTGCATTGATCCCTGAAGCGAATGATGCTTCTGTTTCTGGCTCTGTTGCTGACGGTCAGAGTGGTGATACTGATTTTCCTCACGGAAATATCAAGCCTATTGCTACTGTTGGAGAGATGTCTGTCTGTAACGGCAGTGAGGGTGAAATGGTCGTCGGTGTTCCCGATGGTCTTGGAGCCTACCTCTCCAGTGACGATCTCGTTCGTGTTGTTGTCCAGAGTGAGTCGTATGGCCCGTTGAGATACGAATCCTATCCATTCCCTGTTAACGAGGGAACAGCCACGTTTACCGGAAGTCACGTTCAATATGTTGACTATGACCGTGATGCCCTTGCTTCATTTATGGACTCAGGATCTCCAGCCTCTGATATGGTCAAAGGATTTGGAGAAATCATTACCAAGGCATACAATCTCAAGGGTGAGGAGATTGGACCTCGCAACAGGGACGGTCCTACTACTGAGGGTGCTCATTATTCCAACACTGATGCCGAAGGTAACTACGTCGTTGTGGCGGAGCCCTCCCGAGCTGATTGGTTGTTGCAATCTCTTTGCGCAGCCCATCTTGAAGAAAAGCATCAGTGGGGACATGGAAAGGGTTTCGAAGACGATGTTTTCATCACCAACGAAGAATGGATGACCTACGCAGATGATGCCGAAAAGTTCGTCGGTCTTTCCGCCCATGCAGTGGATCTCAAGGAAGGAGTCATGTATGCCATGGGATCTGTTACAAACTCTGGTTTTGAAAAGATTGTTGAAATGAACCCACAGCATGAGGATTACGTTATCCTTTCGCCTTCTGGTGCGTATTGTCTGTGCCCTAAATTTAAATTTTCACATTCTACGTGTATAGGAATTGAATCTAATCAATCTTCAAATTGTTTTTGCTTTACTGCACGTCCATATAGGATATGGTGGTGCCTTCTCAACGGACGGCAAGGATGCTACTGTTGCTCGCAGAGAAGCATTGGGCGCTCGTCAAGATGGAAAGCCGTGGGTATGGCCTCAGAACATCCTTCCTGGTCGTATCTATATTGGAGTCAAAGGAAAGATGGAAGATGGTATGTTCCCAATCGAATGAGGACAAATGCTTGATATTTTGTATGGTTGTATCGGTCTCACAACAAAGTTCCTTGGTCTCGTTTCTTTTATCATTATAGGTTCCAATGCTCCACATGATGATTTCTTAGCTCGCAACGGTCTCCGTTATGGTCAAATGTATGGTTTCGCCATCGATATGAGTGAGAACGGTCCCACCGGAGGTATGGACCGTGACCCATTCCACCAAGACGAGACCAAGGCCAAGAACGGTGCTCATGTTCAAGGAAAGTGGATGAAGATTGACTGGATGTGGGATGGAACAGTTCAAAACTTCGAACATGATGGTACCTGGCTTTTCCAAGATAAGCCCGTCGGTGCCACAGGTAACTACGCTGACTATGCCTTCTGGAATGGTAAGGGTAATGACGCTTCTGGAAAGAAAATGGAGCACAACTCCCCTGACCCTCGCAATGGCAAGACTGGTTTCATTCAAGGATCTACTGCTGGATACTTTGGTCATTACTACGTTCAAGACATTGCCCATCATCTTGGCAAAGCAAACGGTGGTTTCCCCGATATGCTTGATGGTGATTACTATGTCTACCAAGGAGCTATTGCAATCAATGATCAAATTGAACTTGGTGGCAAGGGCAAGTACGCCGACGGAAAGGATGCCTCTCACAACTATTCCAACGGCAAGACTGAACGTGCTCGTTTCGAAGACATTGATGGTCTTGAAGTTATCCATGCTGCCGGTGATAACCTCCACGTTATTATCCAAGAAGATAGTGGCAACAACTACGGCGAACGTATGTTCTTGAGTAGTGCTCTTGAACATAACATGGACAACAAGGAACTCACCTACTACTTCATGGCCATGAGTGGTGGTAGCGACAACACTCGTATGAAGAATGCTGTTGGTATTCCCCGTGGTACCAGCTATGGAGCTGGTTCTCACGAATTTTCCGGCATCTTTGACCTTTCCGGTCTCCTTCGTAAGGATGGGCACATGAACAAGTATGCTGTCTCTGTCAATGATACTGGTTTCAGCAAGAGGCACAGTGATTCCATGGTTGCTGCCGAAGACAAGTACATCCTCCTCGGTCTCCAAAGTGGTAACATGAGATATGGTGTCATTGGTGCCTTCGGTTCTGACCGTGGTGGACAATGGCTTGTTTACCAGCCTTGCTTGAGCAGCAGCTGCAACGGTTCCCAACCTCCCATGTTGCTTCTTAGTGATAAGGAAACCATTACATCAGGTGAAAAGATCACATTCCCCAATGGCAAATACATTTACCAACATCCTTCTGGTCCAGTTGAGATTGGATACGGTGATAAAGTCCTTTGGATGAGTGATCCTGAACACAATAATGTCCACAGTGCTTCTACCAAGTTACAAGGAGATGCCAACCTTCTCACCCGCAATCAAGATGGCAAGCGTATTTGGAAGAGTGATGCTACTTCTACTCCTGATGATGATTATTTCCTCGGAATTACTACTGATCATAAGATTAAGATCTGGGAAGGAACTCCTGAAAACCCGGGTGCCATCATTTGGGAAGCCAACTAAAGATGCAATTGCGTTGACCTTGCGTTGAGGAAAACACATGGAAAAAGAAACTTTTAAGGATTTGAATCGTCATGATGGAAGATGAAAACATCATATTTTTGTAAAACAGTGCGAGTAAATTGTAGTAACAGTGATTTTTGAATGTCTTTAAACGATCTTTTTCCACCAAATATACACTATTCGCATCACGTACAGAATTTCTTTCGAAACAAAGACATTTCTATCTTTCTTTTTGTGTTCTCTCTTTCGTTTTACGGTCAAACAAATGATTTTCTCGTCTACAATATGAACTATCTTCCTCATGATTACATGTGCACCAAGTTGCGGGTATCGTACAGTATACATAAGATCTCGATATGGTATTTTTTTTAAATAATGTATGGATAGAACATCTCGTCAACATATGGTCGTGCTAGTACAATCAATCACTCATTCTATATGTTTGCATGTATCATGTTCGCTCGTTCATACATTCATTCATTTTCATTCTTACACATTATTTGACTATTATATACTACTGTCTTGTCTATATGCTTTGACTTACTTTCCACCAACTCCAGGTGGTTTCGGCATTGGATTTTGTTCCAAGGTAACACTCCAATTCGGATTATTGGGATCACCACCTTGCATGACAATTTCATCAAATTGTCGTAATTGATCTAATCCCTTGTACGCGACAGCGATTTTTTTCTTGGTATCCTCTGTAGTTGGATCTAAATTACGATTTTCTTTAAATTCTTCACGAATGGCTTGATAAATTCCCCACCGATTCCTTGATGGATAGGTAGCCGCCGACCGTAAGAGTCGTCGATATAAGAATACTAACGCTTTCCCTCCTTCCTGTGACATGATTGATTCAGATGGATCGATGGATAGAGTAAACTGTTAATTTTTTCCAAAATAATAAAGACTACAACTCGTCTTTGATGAATTCTTCTAAAAAATGAATGAGGTTCGACTCTTGACAATAGGATTGATCAGAAGGTGGACTTGATTCCGCGGCAGCAACACGTTGAGGTGATAATGATCTGCTGTTATCGTGACCGGCGATATCAACAAGAGGTGTGATGAATCATTGAGTAAATCAAGAGAAACTTCTGACTTTCTTTGTTGGTGAAAAATCAAATACCATGCGCGTTTCTACCTGCAAAACGCGCAAAACACTCCCCTGAGGTACTCCGATTTTGTAATCGTGGAAGATTTGGAAACGCCGCGTGTCGAGAGTGTCAGCAATCCCCCATTTCCGGGGGTCCCTTCCGAAAAGTGTCTTGTGTAGAATTCAACAGAGAAAGGTATGAATTCCGTCGGTAGTTTCCGGGTTTTCTTCTAAAACAGCTGTTTTTGATTTCCGCCAGAACAGAACACAGACAAAATCGATTCGTTGTTTTTCGAGGGGTTGGGGAGATTCGAATTTCTGGAAAAGTATCTCAGGTTTCTAC
>WKLE02002440.1:42588-95619 GCA_014885115.2 Asterionellopsis glacialis
TTTCTGTACGCAGGTCCTACACATCGGATGTTGACTCATCGAAGGGGTAGCTGTCTTGAGAACAAGCAATCTTTCTTTCCTGGTCTGTTGCCATCCTGACATGTCCATCGGCACACGACACCAGTGTCCACAACGTTCTACAATTTTACTTTCTTCTTTAATAATTGCACTCCGTCCAGTTAGTTTAATCATTATCTGTTAATCATGATGCAACGATCCTTCATCATCAAGTCCATCTTTGCTCTTCTTTGCAGTAGCAGTTTTCTGCTGGCGTCCCGGACGACATCCGCTTACACCTTTGGCACTACTGCTGCTAGTCCTACTCGTCAAGTGGACCGTACTCCCTTTAAAATGATGCCCGTTGAAACACCCACAAGAGAAAAGACAGATCGTAAGACGGACAAAAAGACAAACAAACGCAATAATAATAAAGATAGAAAGGATGAAGGCTTTGTGTGGCGTCGTGATGGACCATTGGAATATTTACAAGATTCAGCTGAATCAAGAGAAGATGATGATCCATTCCATATTTTGTTGTTGGGTGCTACCTTTGATAAGCCAAAGATTACAGTGCCCTATGTATCCTCCTCGTTAGAGTATGTACTAGAAATGCCACCTCTTGAGGCCACAGAATTAACAACCTTTGCCTATGAACATGGAATGAGTTGCCTAGGAACATGGACACGACAAGAATGTTTATCATTAGCCAAGCAAATTCAAGTTCGTGACATTGTTTGTCGAGTTGTACCCTACGCGGAGGGTGGTCACCGTGGATGGCAAGCCAAGGATGCCGGTGGCTCCAATAAGGAAAGTTCGAATAATAGCAGTGGAGGATGGGGAGGATTTGATTGAGAAAAGAAAAGAAATAATCTCCGACGAACCACGATTGACCCCCACCTGTTGTTGGAATCATGTCATCATATCATAGACTCTGTACCGCGCAAATTTAGAGATAATCGAAAAGCAATAAATATAAACTATACTCTAGGTTTTCTAAAACAGATTATCAACACAAGCATATATGTTCTCCTCTTCTCGAGAGTGTGTTTAGATCATACGCATCGTCAACATCTTGTATTAACTCTAGTCCTTAGAACTGCAACATATGCACATGAAACGGCAAACGATAAATAGATGAATGGCTATCATGCTCAGAGGACGACACCAATAACGACAATGGAGTGGTATAATCTCAAACTTTTAAAAATATTCATAATGTGGTTTTGGATTCTACTCGATCTCTGACTTTCTAGTACTTTTGGTTTCGTAATAGATATCTTGTTCCGCTTAACTCTCTTTAGGTTGTAATTTTTCAACACTGTTGTCGACAGTCATGGGTGATCTTGATTTTGATGGTGTCTTGCGATACAAGCAGAATGGTGACCCATTTAGAAATCCTCCTGACCATGCCATACATCCCATACCAATCAAAACTTCACCATCTGCATAATCACTGCGTAAAACCTTGATTTCATCCAACATGGTACGCCATAATGAAAAAAAGTTTTGATAATTCTTATACTTGACAGAAACAGCAAGCTTATTCGAACCATAAAATGATGGTTCTAATGCATAATCTACTCGATGTTCTCGTTCTATTATCCCATGATTGATATTATTATTGTTATCTGTTCTTTGGAAAAGATTAGCCCCCGTCTTGTCCTTGGAGGAAAAGGACTTTCCACACCAACGTCGTGGTCCTAGACTAAACAATTGATGTGTCATAAAATTTGATACAAACGTCATTAACCAACCATTATTATCAAGTAAAACTGCATCCCAATCACCTTGGATAGATGAAAGATCTGTCACACTATCACATGTACAATAAAGTTGTAAAAATTCTTTACGATTCAATTGTTGTAATGTGCCAACTGCTTCATCCACAGAAGAACAATCCTTGGAAAACAAAAAACTTGATGATGATGATGATGATGATGATGATGACGGTGGTGGATCATTTTTCTTGGTAACCTGTTCAGTTGTTTGGATTACTTGATATGTCTGCCACATATTTTGTGCACATGATGCCGCTAATGTTGCTGTGACTGCCGCAACAGCTCTCGTTACTAGAAATGGAATCATCATGACTGTGACGACGATACTTAACTTGTTTGGTCTTTGTCTTCCGGTCGCCGCTTTGTTTACCGTAGTTTGTTCAGATTCTCGTTGCAAAACAGCGAAAGAGAAAAATATGAGAAAGGAGCGGAAAAATTGGGAGGCACATGACGTTGACCAATAATTTTTGTCCAACGAACAAGCACAATAATTACATGATCTGCTGACGTCGAAAAATATTGTCCTACTGTATTTACCTCGTAATTCGTAATATTATTTTTTTGTATGTAACCAGCAAAGGTACCTGTACGACCAACCCCGTAGAAAAACGGCACTATAACACCACATCGGGGGCTCTGATTTTATTTTTCAAGTTTTCGTCAATCTATTATTTGTACAGCTTTATTATTTATAATTATAATCACTATAATAACTCCTGTCTAAAGTCGTTGCATGTAACAAAAAAGAAAATTATGCAACGACAATACAAACAATGTTCCTTTTTTCTTAATCTCCTTTAAATATTTCGTTCTTTACCATACCCATGGCTCTTCTTATAGTTGTAGCATCATCGCCACCATTCTGATCCACTCATTTCAGCTAAACGCGATTCAGCTCTTCGAAAAGAAAATGAAACATCTTGGACTCCCGATAATTGAGCTAATGAAACTCCCACTCTGCCGGTGGCAGACCACTCCATACTGTCACCATTAGTAGTTTTTATCATGGTAGTCGAGTTGGAGCTTGAGCTTCCTCCTTCACCACTTACCCAACTTTCTTTACCAATTGTTTCTTCTTCTACTAGAGCAATTTCTTCATCACCATCATTTGTTGATACACTGGCATCAAAGTCGACAAACAAATTTTCTCTTGATACTTGTGCACTAATAACAAGTCTCGATCTGGCTTCGTAGAGTGTATCAATCAAGGTGACAAATCTTCTAGCTTCATTGTAATGATTAGCACCCAGTTGAGGGACATTCTCCACGATAATAGTTTCAAATCTATTTGCAAGTGATATGTAGTCTGCAGCACCTAAGGGTTGGTGACAAAGATCATCAAAATCAAACCAAGCACATTTTTCATTTGCTCTTGTAACTTCGACCTTTCGACCCATCATCACTGGCACAGACTCGTTCCGTAATACCCCCCCTCCATTTGAGAATATTCGTACTATTGACTCCAACGTTTTAGATTCATTACATGGCCAAAAGTATGAGTTTCCTTCCTCGCTTTCGGAACGAGCTGCATCCTTGCGATAGTCATGAGTTGTATCCATTGAAATTATATCACATGTCTCCTTGATGGTATCTATGAAAGGTAAGAAAAGGGAACGATTGAGACCTCCCTCGTACAGAGAATCAGGTGGGCGATTCGATGTTGACACAACCACCACTCCTATATGGAACAAAACTGAAAAAAGCCGCTTTAATATCAATGCATCCGCAATATCTGTAACTTGGAATTCATCAAAACACAACAGTTGTGCCTCGTGGGCAAGCTCTAGAGCTACAAAGGGTATTGGATCTTGTTTTGGGTGCACCTTTTTAAATTCATGTATACGATAATGAACATCCAACATGAATTCATGAAAATGGGCACGTCTCCTCCCTCTTCTTCGTGTTGCATCATCACAAACATCGTAAAAAAGATCCATACAAAAACTTTTACCAACACCAACTGATCCATGTATATACATTCCACGAGTTGTTGTGTTTATCGATGGTGTCAGTGAAAATGCTCTTTTCAACATTCCTTGAGTCTGCCGTACCAACATGTACGCCTTGTTGTACGATTCGTCGTTGCGTTGAAATGGCGATAAATTGTTATGTTTGTTACTGTATGACATCGTAAAGGAGTAATCCTCAATAATTTTCTGAAGATCGCCAGGATCTTGGATCACTTGAGAATCGGAGGAGGCGAGTGACTGATACAGGGCATCGAGTTTGGAAGCAAGTCTAATCTGAGTCTCATCACGTCGAATATCACCTGCTTCTACTTTTTGATTGTATGCTGCCGACACTGGTCCAAGAAGATGAGGAGAACTTGTCGTGGAGAACAGTGAACGCTTTCCAATCTGACTACCATTTTTAGAAATAACCAAGGAAACACAAGTAGCTCTATGTATCCTTGCTAAAGTATGAGAAATCATGAGCAACCAACGGGTGCGGATACAGGGTAACAACGGAACAAGCGTCGTTGTTGCTTGCTGACAGCGGCAGAGTCACACAGCCGACATTCTGAACCCATAACGGGAAAATTTGCTACAGTTTTCAAATTTCCAAAAAAAAATTATGCGAATGAATCATCGCATCGTCAGAGAGACGGAGGTTGATTCGCAGCAGTACGGTTATAAAAAACAGTACACCCAAAGAAGTGTTCATTCGCGCATAAAAAAACCACATCTGCGCGCAGATAGATGTTTCAAGGTCAAAAGCTGAGTGACATCATTCGCTGCGAAGACCTCTACGCGTCGCTACACGCGGAACGAACAAACAACACATCATCTCCATGAAAACCCATCACAGCATCCTCTCCTCCCTGTTTTTCTCGTATACATCACTCAAGCTACAAGTTCAGCAGCCTCTACCATTCACACCAAAACGCTAGTGTTATAGTGATTTGCATTCGTTTTCACAGGTCTCTAGCAGTCATTAGCCCTGAAACGGAATACAGAAATAACGGCAACGTTCCTAAAAGAAAATCCAGCAAATCAAAGAACAAAACGACAATGAAATTCAATTCTCTCCTTGTGTTGTCTCTTGCTCTTTCTGGGGTTAACGGCTTTATGTCATCCCAGTCGAAGAGTGTTGCTTTTTCTCGTCAAACTAAAAGCAGCAGCAGTGAATTAGCCAATATCATCAGAGCTGATGCAGAAGATTTCACATTTGATCAGCTGCAAGGTGGGGTTCGTTTGGCAATGGAGAGTGCAATCAAGATTGTTGGCGACGTGAAACATGCACCAGGAAGTGCTTCTACCGATGTTAATAATTTACTCCGTTACACAAAAGTTACAGAAGTTGATGACTCCGTTGTCAAGAACGTAATGAGCCAAGTTGGGTCCACACTTATTTGCACTGGAAAAGGAGAAGAAATGTATAAGGATCCGGGTGACACTGCCAATAAGGAAATCAGGCTGGGTCCAAATGAAGCAATCAAGGATGCTCTCGTTTCTGCTGCATCAGTCGGAGAGGCCGAAAACATAGTGGTGAACTTTTTGGGTGGTGATGATTTAATGTTCGATGAAGTAACAAATGCATTGACAGAATTTACCTTGGATTTGAGTCCTCCTACAAAGTGTAAGGTTTCATTCAATTCATTATGTCACACATCATTTCCTAATGGAAGTGCTACGGTTACAGTTCTGTCAACAAAAGGAGATAGTGGAAACTCTATGAAGGGTGCAGAAAAGACCGTCGCAAGTGGTGAAGTGTACTTCCGAGATGGAAAGTGGTATACTGTAACAGAGGAAGATATTAACACTGCCATTGCATAAAGTGCCTCAATAGTAAAATTGACAATCATGGAAACAACCCTGATGGAATCGCATCATTTGTTCTACAAAGTAAATTCATAAGTTGATACTGCTGACCAAACTCTTGATATTTAAGCATTCATGGACTGAAAATTCGACGCAGAAAAATTGTGTTTTGGTAGGACCTACAACTCCTCTGATCACACGGGGGAGTTGGCGTCTTCTGGGCTTTTGCGTGTTTTTGCTTCATCAAGGACCCAGTTAAAGTCTACTTTTTGACACAACTCGTTATCGTCGTCTCGTGCAATGTCGCTAGCAATTCCAGCTCTTCGTCGATTTGCTCCAGAACACTGCACAAAATCGGGTCCACAAAGTCTCTCGTCACAGTCAAAACAGGGGTCCAATCTACCAGAAGCATCCGTAATATTCTCCGTCCCTGGAAGTGCTGGCATCCAGGGAAATAATCGATGTTTGACGCATGTGGCTAAACAATTTTTCATGTTACAGACAGCGTTGTCAATCCAACATGATGTACAGTCGTCTGTCATTTGGACTTTTTCCTTGAGGCAAGAGAATGCCCTTTTCCAATCTCCGCCACGAAAAACTCCAACTTTAGAACATCCTGTCATAATTTCTTTTAGAGTATTCCTAGTTCTGTAATAAATTGCAATGTCGTTCACGTTGCTGCATGACCCACAATGGCCACAATTCAGGACCTTGTAGTTTTCATCGTCTAGCAGTGCATTCGAATTCTCGTAAGTTTCTTGTTTAAGTAAAGGAGTATCAATATTTTTACTGTTTTTTTAATAGCACAAATTCGATTTGTTTTGTACAGTCAAATGGTCGACGGTGATGATGCCCATATTCTTCTTTCTGTGTCTTCGCCGACAAGTAGGATAACTGTCAAAGCTAGCACAGCCAATGACACAACAGTGACAAACCGGAAAAGTAGACTAAGCAATAAATTTCGAGGGTGTTCGTGTCTGGTTTGAACAGACCTTACATCATCTGAAAAATTTTCGCTGTCTTTCGATATATGCTTGTGTCTATTCGCGATGGAGCAGAATGCTCCTGTAGAGACGACGCCATCTTCATTCTCTGCGACATGATCTTTTTCTGTGATATCTCAAATTTCCGAGAAAAATCGCCCTCGCGATATTTGCGCGCACCCTCAATCAGAACAGAGGAGAAATCCTCGATAAAAGAGACAGTTGCGACCAACAACCAGAGACCAACGATACGAAATCATAATAGACCCAAGGTGATGGACCTGTAAACAACAAACCAATATTCTGCATACTTGCTCTGTTATTTTTCGAACTTGAGACACCATGGTCCAAGGCAATGAGGTGGTCAATCTCCGTACCTTCTTTGATGAGTGGAGCCGATGTGTAGGATCAGGATACCAGAAAGACCATTTATATCGATTTGGAAAGTTTGACAGTTGCTCGCCTCAATGGCATGATCTGAAGACGGCAATCAGAGCCAAGTCGAACAAGGATCCAGCTGAAGCTAAGAGCCTAATCGAATCAACGCATTACAAACAAAATTTGGGGAGTGATCCTGCTTGTTCTCCAACAGCTGGTGTGATATGGGAATTGAAAGAGACTCCTGGATGGGATTAGAAATAGAAAAAACAGTAACTGGATAGACTGCATATTAACGTACACTATGCTTGTGCAAAACTGAATTGAGCATTACAATCTTGAATACTTATTGACTATGAACAAATACCTTACATCAGCAGTTCCTTTTGCTCTAAATATAGTTCTTGGCGGGACATAATTCAAACACTTTCAAGGAACATGTTTAAAGCATAACAATAGTCATCGGCACAGGAGCAAAGGACTGAGTAAAATAAATCACAACACATCTAAGTTACTTATCTAGATATTCTAGAAAAGAAAATGGTAAAAATCATAACGAAGTTCAAAATGGCCCAACAGAGAATTACTTCCCCTTTTTAAAAATCGATAACAAATTACCACTTCCTTAGTAACCTGGTTGTTGCGGCATTGGCATGCCGCCGCCATTGGGCATCATACCAGGTTGCATCTGAGGTTGTGCCTGGGCGAATCCAGACATATCAATTCCAGCAGATGGGTTCGGGGTGGTAGGCATTGGGATGCCACCACCATTTTCAATCATCAATACGCCACCAAATCCCCCGAGGTTGCCGTAAGTTTGTGCAATACCCTCTTGAGCAGTTTCGGCTTCCTTTGGTGGTGCGGTGCGGTCTTCTAACTTCTTCAAGCGTTCATTAGTGTTGCGGAATGTCTGAATGAAGTATGGCATGACGAAGTTGTGGTAGCCATTGAGCCATCCAAGTTCAAGAGCAACATCAGGACTGACATGAGCGAAGCATGTGTAAAGTGTAGCGCTGAAGCATTCCTTCTCTGATGTTTCGCAGAAGAATCGAAGCAAACTATCAATAATCTCGCCATCAGCTGATTCGTTTGCAGTATCGATACAATCCTTCCACATCTTGTCGTTCTTGGAGAGATCGATAGAGTGAGAGTATTTTTTGTTGCATCTGTAAACGTAAGCAGAAATACGACGGAATTCAAGAAGCTCGTGTGTGGAGAGCTTGGAGGCGAGTGCAATCATGTTGAAGTTTTTGAAACTATCAATAGACTTCCTTAGAGACTCATAATCCTCATCTTCGACGTAAAGTTCGTTGAGTGCTTCGTTCACAGGGCTCAAGTTCAACTTTTGGACAGACTTCATGTAATCTTGTCCAAGCTTGAGAGCCCAGTCACCTGTGCGAGACAATTGTCCTACAACACGTGAATGATCGACACTGTCTTCAAGCACTTCCATTAACCTTGTGAAAAGCTTAGGATGAGTGTTAACATAGTAAGGAATGGCCTTGTACATAACTTCATTGTTACGGACCTTGACAACGGCGTCAAGGAAGAGGTCGTTGTCAAATGCGGGAGCACGCTCCATCATGACCTTGACAGCGCTGTCGTGCTGTTTGTCCTGCATGTAAAGGTAGACGGCAGGTTTATACAATCGAGCACGTTCACAAGCTCTCACAACCTTTGACACATTAAGCTTGCTGAAGAAGACCTTGCAGTGTTCCATAACCTTGTCTGGTACGTGTTTTGTGTAAAGAACACCCAATTCAGTGAAAATTCCAATGTGAGCATCCTCCAAGCCAATACCTTGCTCGAAGAGAGAAACAAGATGAGTGAAGTGGCCAAGGTCCGAGTAGTAAGTGACAACTTCATCAACATGATCGGGATACTTGATAACTTCAAGACCACACTGAGATGCCAACCTGAACTCTTCAGCACGAAGACATGCAAAGCAAACCTGCTTCCAGGTGGAAACGTTGTTGGCCTTGCCAGCGGCAGCCACGGCCTCTCGGTACTCTTCGAGGTGGATGTGACAAAGAGCTAATTTGGAGTTGTTGTTGATGTTGATGAATAAAATCTTGGCAGCTTGGTAGAGTCCCTCGGAAAAGCATCGGTCGCCGATGGTTTGAATGTTGGCAACATTTGGCCCATTCACGAAGACTTCCATCTCGGTCAAGTTGTTAGTCTTAGCATAAGCGTAAATGAGTTCGGTATCGAGGAGATTCTCTTGCATACTTTTTCTTGCCATCTTAAGGTACGGAATAAGTTCGGTCCAAATGCCAGCTTCGTTGGATTGATCGCAAACAATAACATACTCGCTGGCATCTTCGGCATTGATGAAACTCTCAATTGCCTCAGCAGGGAACTTCTCTTCAAGTTGAGCCTTACCAAGTTTAGACCAGACAGGCTTCTCGTCGCACTGAGAGGCGTATGCCTTAGCACGCTCAAGATCCTTCATGAAGTCAACAAGAACGCCAATAGCAAGAACCTGCATCTCAACTTGTTCATCCTTCTCTTGAGTGTATTCCACCTTGGCAAATTTGTTGTAAATGCTGAAGGCTTCTTCGTAAAGCATGTGGCTCTCGGAAACACAAATAAGAGCAATGTCTTTGGCATCGAAATTGTCGAGTTGATCAATGTATCCAGCAACACGAGTGGAATCGGCCCTAATGGCAGTAAGAATGAGTAAGTTCTGGAGATTTTTGTTGTCAGAAAAGTCAGAACCTTGGAGAATAATTCTCTCTAGAAGACTGATGAGCTCTCCGGGAAGATCGGCAGCCATGAAAGCCTTCACAGTGCATGAAACTTCATCGGCGGAAGTACTTTCGGGTAAGGCCCATTCAACAATCTGGTCGATAAGCTGACGACGCTTGGGATCTTCTTCGGCATCCTCCGCCTCGTCTTCAGGCCTGTTCAATACCTTGGCCCAAAGATCCAAATCTTGCCTTTCGACGAGGTACTTGGCAAGATCACGGAAGAGACCGTGGGTGTGACTGACCTTGATAAGCTCTTCATCGCATTCACCGGCACCCTTCTTGTAGGCCATGAAAGCAAGTTGGGGGTCAAGAGACTCACAGAAGGGTCCAAGAACCTTAGGATCATAGAACATGTTGTTCAAGAGGAAAGCCTTGGGGTCACGGTTGAGGGTAATGTAAATCTTTCCGAGAGCGTTGTGTGTGCCAGCCTCGGTACTTCCGGTTGCGACACGGGCTTCAAGCCAGGGCTGCAAAAGACGGAGACGATTACGAGTCTCGGCAACTTCAACCATTTCTTCAACGGGACAAGCAGTGCCAACAGCCATCAAAATACGCTTAATGAAAT
Organism: Asterionellopsis glacialis; assembly: GCA_014885115.2. Taxonomy (NCBI): domain Eukaryota; phylum Bacillariophyta; class Plagiogrammaphyceae; order Rhaphoneidales; family Asterionellopsidaceae; genus Asterionellopsis; species Asterionellopsis glacialis. The sequence goes on from WKLE02002440.1 coordinate 52,804, forward strand.
CCTCATTGGCACCAAGGTCCAAAAGCTTTCCAACAACCTGCGGGGTCTTTTGTGGGGACACCTTCGTAACATACACTTCAACATACTGCAAAAGACTGTTCAAGTACAAATACTCAGTGAGTTCATCAACGAAGTCGAAACGATCACAAACGTGGATGAGGGGACGGGGATCAGGCAACTTCGCTCCCTTCAAGTACTCTTTAACCTCTTCGGGGTTGTAAATGTTAGAGTCACGGCAAACACGTTCGGCTTCTTTGAACTGGCCAAGCATACATGAAGACTGAATATACTTGAAGTGCACAAAAGCATCTTCAGAGTTGTTGACAACGGCTCCAAGGTAGTAGTAAAGACCTTCGGTAGCCTTAGCGTTCTCGAATACTCCGATAAGTTCCTCAGAACCGAGTTCGTCATGGTACTTCTTGGCAACCTCGACGCACACCTGCATGTTCTGGGGACCACGGCTCATCATATCTTTCAAAAGGGCCACACTTTGTTCGCGATTGAGCTTTCCAAAGTAGCTGACAACGAATTCAGGATTCATCTGGTGGCTATTCTTGAAAACGCGCTTAATATCGGCAATCTCTGTGTAATGCTCAGCAGCGCGCTGCCACATACCTGCGCGTTCGCAAAGCTTTCCGACGTGAGGGCGATCATAGTGAGTAAGGATTCCTTGCTGCATAATTGCATCGGCTACCTGGGGTGCTCCTCCAATCAAGTTGATCTCGAGCAACTTTGTCTGCAAGTAAGCATGCTCTTGTTTGTTGTCCTTCAATGCTTCCAAGAGGAAAGCAGTGGTTTCCTGGACGCGATTGCTGCTCAAAAATGATTCGGCAGTCGCTTGAATATCAATGAGAGGTCCTCCTTCGGCATTGACAAGTCCCTTGGCAAGGTCAAGAGCACCCTGGGGGTTGTTGAAGAGAAGTTGACTCAACATGCCAGAGTAATCCATCTTAAATCCGACACTGGTAGAGTAAGGGACAATCTTGTCGTACTCTCCCCTTTGGACGAAGCAATTGATGGCCTTTTCGTGGCATTCAGCACGTAGGTAAACGCTCAAAGCCATACCAGCATCTACAGGCATGATAAGATCTCCAAGTTGTTCGGAGCATTGAATCTTATCATCTTTCAACCACTTTTCCATGAGTTGCGGGCGTCCCTGCTGGAGCACAGGCTTGGCAAGTTCGATACTCTCCTGTTCGTTAAGACGACTTGCTTCCAACAAGGTGGAGAAATACTGAAACACAGGTTGGGGCTGACCAGGCTCAGCGGGGATCTGCTGGAAACGAGCAATAGTAGCAGGGGTACGCAAGGCAGTGCCAGAAGATGCAACAAGCTTGGCAGCTCCGGCGACATCGCGGGAAGCAATAAGACGTTCAAACTCAGCGGCGTACAAGTTTTCAGCACCAGGCAAATTTAAGCGTCCAGCGACCTTGATAGCAAGGTCATTGTCACGAAGAGTGGAGGTGATGTAAGGAACAAGAGATTGTCCGTTGAGCTGAATGCGGAATACTTGTCCCTTGCGCACAGTGATACCGAAGATGGCTCCAGTCGATTCCTGGTCGCAGGTGACAAAGACAGTGTCCTGGGTAATCTTGGCACGATACATGGTCTTTCCTGAGTGAATATCAAACATGTAGCAATATCCCATCTTAGTCAAGAGGAATGCAATGTCGTCCTTCTTATCCACGACAAGACTGACTGGGAAATCAGCAGCGGCATCAGCCGGAACGGGAATAGTGGTGGGTGGAAGACGGAATGGTGCTCCGTTCTTCGGGTCACGTCCGACTTCCATGACAAAGAGCTTGGGTGGTTCTCCTGGTGGAGATTCAGCTTTCTTTTCGTGGAAGACAAGAACTTGTGCTGCTTCCCGTCCAGGCATCTCGATCTTAGCAAATGAAGCAGCGTGTCCTTGCAAAGGTTGTGATACTTTCTTTTCAATACTGTAAAGTTGCATGTTTCCATTTACTGCACCACCAGCACCTGCAGAAATACCTCCAAGGACACACCACTTTCCATCTGGGGAAACCTTGTAGTTGATGATTTGCGTATTGGGTCCTAGCGATTGGTGACGATCAAAGACCTTTGCTGGAGCTCCGGCTCCCTCAAGAGGCCAATGGTACACGGCGGTAGCAGTAACAAGGGCAAGATTGGTGGGAGATGTCCACTTCCAAAAGACGAGCGGTTCTGGCATATTGTGTGACTTCACCTTGGCCTTGGCATCAAGATTGAAAATCTGGAGGGTGGTTCCGGATCGGAGAGCGAGGATACTTTGAGAAGGATTCATAATAGCAGCCTCTGCTTGGATCGGACGACGAGTTACTTGTGCACCGTTTTGAAGGTCGACCAATGTAACTTGGCTTGGTTCAACGCATACAATCCACTTGTCGGATTCCATTGTTGTTAAGCCATGCTTGATCGATGCCTCGGGCACGCCAATTTGTTGGAGCTATTTTTAAAAATGACAAGAGACGAAATCATTTGAGATGCAAATAATATCCAAGATTAAAATATTTCAAAAAAAGAAGTTCAAGAAGGTAATAATTGAGTATATGGGGTGATCCGGTTTATCCTTTCTTAACTGGTATAGTTCGCTGCATTAGAACTCGTGCATGGTCTATTCTCATGGCAGCAACAAATCATGGAATCTTGGCATCGCTGCTTGGACGACAAAAAGTCGACCCAGTGCAATTTTATTTTGAGACTCTCAAGAAGTATAGATACCAACTTAAACATGTCGATCTATGATATGTCCCACAGAATCCTTTGCGGTGACATTGTAGTCAAGGCGACCCATAGGTCGTAGATAATCGCGGAAGCACATGGAGCTCCATGGCACGCAAGCATAAAATCTTTTCCCTACCAGCAATCTGAGATCCTACGTGAAAATTACGTGGATGTAGTACTCAAGTCTACTGCCATGGAGGGCAGCCGAAAGCACTATAATCATCACCCGTAGCAACAAAGACGAAAAAACTTACGTTGAGCGCCTCCTGAAAAACAATCGGAACAGCCGCCATTTTCTTTTCGATTATAAACACCTATAAATTCAATGTGAGGTGATGGAAACTGTTGTTGGCAAACGCAAAAGATCAGCAAAGGTGGGCTACTTTGCTTTCAACTTCCTCGTTTGTCTTGGTGAGTCTCTTTTTTATTTTACTTTTTCGCGTTGAGAATGCCCGGAGGGTTGCGGCAGGTCTTCAAAACCAAAACAAAGATCCACGTAGAATTGCATAGAAGATTACGGATCACGAAGCAATGCCAGATCGCCAGATGACCCGAACTCCAACTCTAATTAGAATAACTCGGTGGGAGTTGATTCATACAACTTCGTCATAATATGTGCATCCTTAAGTAAATTAATAACAAAAATTATCGCACGCTTGCGGTTTGACCGTTGAGCAAAAAATCCTTCATCCACGATTCATACAGCCAAAGGAGTGCCAGATAAGGGGAGAGATAAATATCACGATTGATTGGATTCATTCGATTCTGATGATATCACACATCATGCACATTGCTTGCGCAACAAACATGAAACACAGACAGACTTTGAACCACAGAATCCTGTGATATTTGGGTGCAGAGTGGAGTGTGGAGCAGATGAAAGTGATGTTTCTGTTGGATGTGTTCTTTCAAAGAAAAGGACAAACAACCGAACAAATACAACAATAACTCACAAGAGCCACCTTACTTGCAGGGAACACCTTGGGCAACCAGTCTATCTCGTCCTCGATTAGTTTAGTGATGGCATTATTTAATCTTCGTCGAAATCTATGTTTGTGCCTGTTGGTTACCCGAATGTGCGTGACGGAGTCTTTTACTCCAAACACACATCGGTGGAACAGAAACGCATTAAAAGTGCTCACAGCAGCCACCAAGGAACAGGAAAATATCAGCGAAAATGAGGAAAATCTTATTCAATCCTTGGAAGACCAATTTATGTATGAGGGGCGTCTCCCGGCACAAAATGCTGAGTTTCGGTGTGGATTTGTAAGTATTGTGGGTGCTCCCAACATGGGTAAATCAACTCTTATGAATGCATTGGTACAAGAAGATTTGTGTGTTGCCACCAGACGGCCACAAACAACAAGACATGCTATTTTGGGTGTCGTCACGACTGATAATTGTCAACTGTGCTTAGTCGATACACCGGGTGTTATCGAAAATCCAGCTTATAAGCTACAGGAAGGAATGATGGAAGCAGTCATGGGGGCATTTCATGATGCAGATGTACTCTTGGTAGTGACAGATTTATTTAGTACTCCCATTCCGGATGATGACTTATTTACGAAAGTACAAGCTAGTCGGAAACCAATTATTGTTGTAATCAACAAGGTTGATTTGACAGAAAAGGTAAATCCAGATTCAGAAGAAAACCAAGAGGATGGACGGACTGTCACAATTCCAGACGCCATTGCTAAATGGAGGTCCCTCCTACCGAATGCCATGGCAATTCTACCACTGTCCGCAGCCGATGGACCCAATAATGCTGGTGTGGTGGCATTGCGTAATATTTTGTTGGGTGGACAAGCAGATGATGATGAGATTGATATCGACCAAGATGTACCGGCAGCTTTACGAAATCTAGGGAGACCAGTACCAGGAATGTTTCGAACAGGTGAAAGAACAATTGAAAACGAAGAAGCTCGTGCTCTGTTGCCCCTGGGTCCACCTCTATACAGTGAGGACACATTAACGGACCGACCAGAACGTTTCTTTGCATCCGAGATGATTAGGGCTTCGCTCTTCCGTACACTGAAGAAAGAAGTACCGTATTGCTGTGAAGTTCGTATTGAAGCATTCAAGGAACCAAAAGCACAAGATAAAAAGCAAGTGATTCGTATGAAAGCACTTGTATTGGTAGAACGCGAGTCGCAAAAGGGAATCGTTGTGGGCAAGGGTGGAGAACAAATCAAGAAGGTTGGAATAGATGCTAGAAAGCATCTGCAGGACTTTTTTCAAACTCAAGTCATGTTGGAGCTCAACGTCAAAGTGGACAAGGATTGGAGAAAGAACGAAAAAAGATTAAAGGAGTATGGCTACTTGAAGCCAAAATAAACGCAAAATATATATGGTTGTGACGCATCAAAGCTATCTAAAATTCATATTCAAATTTACTAGACTTTTCACGCTGCTGAAAAGGTGTATGGCTTTTTACGGTGCCTATACACAATTCTGGTTTCAAACATCCATTTACTTCATGGAGGGTCATTTTTGATCCCCTTAGACGAACTGACTAGTTGTCGATCAGTTACGTTGATAGATTTAGCTTCAATTCTTGCCAAAGCATGTTTGCGAGCCTTGGAGTACATATTTTCGAAGCCTGAATGTTCCAGTCGGGATAAAGGGGTGTACATGTCCGCATACTCGCGGCCCATAATTTTTTTGGCGTGTTCCCTGACAATAGCAGCCAAAATAAGATCTTCATTCCAGTCCCTTGATGATGTCAATAAAATATATGAATTGTGAAAATAGCAAATAAACTTCCAAGTTGACTTGACATGACCATCGAAAACGAATCGAGCGACCCAGCCGTGCACCAAAGCGAGTTGACAATTCATTATTGACTTTTCAAAGCCTTTCAAAAAATCTTCCAAAATCATATTTTGACAAAACCCTCCAAAGTAGAATTCAGTCACAGTTTGAAGGAAACGCATCCATGCGCTCCAAGCCCTAACTTTGTCATGATTGAGAAACCGAATCAATCGCTTTTCGTCAAATACAACATTTCGTGTCTCCAGTGGATTTTGCAAAAATATCCATTCTGGCTCCTGCTTGCTGAACTGTAAAACATAGTCACGAGGAGTTCCTCGCCCACGAATGAAGGCGGTACAAAACCTATCTATAAAAAAGCTTGTCCCTAATGGACCACCTTGCTGACTTTCATCGTCAATTATTTTTCTGTACCGTTGCGTGTCCAGCTCGATGCATGACAACACTGCTTCGTGGAGATCATGCTTCTTGAAGGCTGATTTATACACATATTTAGAATATTTCCAAGCATCCGGCATATTTTTGATTTGAAGACAGCTATCAAGAAATCCCTTCCCAACTGCATTACCAATGTGTTTGGTCAATTTTGCAGCTTCTTTGTCTACGCCTTTGACAGGCAAACACCAATTCTTGTGGGGAGGAAAACTCGAATCCCTGGTCTTGCTAAGGAGGTTCCCTTTCCAGGACATTTGTTGGCACTTTTTGGAACAGTAAAGTCTCAAATTGCAACGCTTACAGCAATAGAGCTTCTTCGTTATTCGAGTGTCTTGCAGGCATACAATACAAACAACATTATAGATTAATTTGGGCCCAAAACCCTTTTTGAAGGTATAATTTTTGTCACCATCATGGTTGTCATCATCATTGTTGTTGTCCAGTTGTAGATTTCTTAATTTATCATCGACAATGGCAGTGCTAGTGTCAGGGAGAGGAGTTGTGGCGGCGGCAGTGTCATCTTGACCGCTAATCTTTTTCTTTTTTTTGTTGTTCTTCCTTTTGTTACTTGTTTTTTTACCCATGGTGTTTGTTCTAAAAATAATCTGCGATAAAGAACACTTGCGATGACTAATTACTAACTGGTTCAAACATCAATCCCCCAGGTTATACCCCCTAAACGAAACCTGCTGGAATGGTATTCTGGTTTCGGTGGCAGTGCGGCCGGGTTTGTAAATAAATGGTAAATATTTATTAATAAGACCTCTCACTCTATAGAGAGTCCTCAAGTCCTTTCTAATCTACCAGTAGAGGCAGTCGTGTTTTCGTGCACCTGGTATCATCGAAAGCAATCATGCACACATGAGACGTCCTACACAGTCGTCAGTAGGTACAAGGACCTTAGCTGCCAGTCAGCACAATGGGTTTAGGCAGGAACTGCTTCGCCGGCGGATCACCGACAATCCCCAGAAGTGGCGCAAAATGAAGCTACAGTATCCTAACCCAAATTATATCCTTACCCCTAATTATATCCTCAACCCTAGACTAACCCTAGATAAACCCTAACCCTAGATAAACCCTAACCCTAGATAAACCCTAACCCTAGCCTAACCCTAACCCTAGCCTAACCCTAACCCTAGCCTAACCCTAACCCTAGCCTAACCCTAACCCTAGCCTAACCCTAACCCCAATCAGGTACTGGTGCCAGGTACATGGTAAACGTTTATGTGTACCTGTAGTTCTTAACAGGTACTACAATCTGCGTTACGTATTCTAGTAAGTACAGGCAATCAGTAGGTCCGACGCTTTTAACTGTTTAGACGGTACTTGCTTCTACCAGAACCAAATATCTGTTAGGGTCTAAAGAATATTTTCATGCATAGGACAAAGGCAGGAATAATGAAATCAATTATGATGATCAGATAGAAAGTAGTGTAGACCGCCGATACCAGGTGCAGCTTCTTGGTGGTACATATATTGCAACTACCAGGTACAGTACCGGTACCAAGTACCCTATCCGATTACTCTGCTACTACTATCAAAAATATTTTTGTTCTGTTCACGGAAACACGGTCGGTTCCAAATAATAATACATATATTGTTGAATAGATAATATTCATGAAGGTTGTACCTGTATTCGAGAGGTAGAAAGTACTGTACGAGGTATTATGGAAGCCTACATCCATCGGTTCTTTGTTGTCACGCGGCAGCGGCAGGAAGCCACTGAATTGCTGACCAGTATCATAAATAATACTCCTATTATCTAAGCAAAAATATATTTCACATAAGAATACGATCAAAGTCGTACCGTAGAGGATGTGAAGAATACAACAAATAACAAAAGTGTCAAATATGCCGGCCGTAGCGCCAGCCAGAATCATGATTTTTTTCACTTGTGTGTCGGCCTGCCTGCTTGAAAGCAACTCTGGTTGTCACGGGCCAACATTAGGAAACTTTGTTGATAGTTCATAGATAGCGTACGAGTACCGGTAGTCCTGGGGGTGTCTGTTATCCTCCGGTGGAACACAGCTTTCAGCTTGATTACAAAACAGCCACAGTTCTGCAAATCAAAAGCAGCGTCTATGCAATCTCCAAACGTCAAGTGAAGAATAAGAAGCACCTCTACCTACCGGTATATAAATATAATTGACAATCGTGGCGACACACAAACAGGATAACAAGACAATGGCAAGTCACCCTTATGCGACCGGACCTGTGAGACAGGCCGGTAGGAGGACGTTGGATGTACGTCGATCTCAATCTTATCGAACCGCGACACAGTTGAATAAAACACTGTCAACTACACAGCCCATTACGAAATATTATGCATTGAATCACCAATTATTGTCAGCCTTTGATACATTGTTTTCAACAGAAATGCATCAAGTAGCATATGCCATAGGGATGCAATTCGTTGAAACGGCCTTGTTGGAAATCCCCAAGCATGGATACTTTTATTCACCTCGTCATGAAAAGGATAGGACACAAAGTTCAAATGAAGCACTTCGGGTCACAGAACTGTTAGAGAATATTTTGAATGAAGAAACAAATGAAATCAAGAAAAGGGCCCAGCAGGAAGAACGGGATCGTCTTTCAAAATTACAAAAACTGGCCCTAGAACAGCAAGCAGCGACAACAACAGGAGGAACACCAGATACAGCCTTGAGAAAAAAATACGAAGCACAACGTAGTTCTATTGAAGAAGAATTCAGAACACAAAAACAGAAACGTGGGCAAACGTCAGCAGATAGTCCATGGGATCAAGACTTTTTAGCTTGTTGTGGTAATGATTTCTTCGATATTACACAATTTTTGACATCGACGAAAGTTAAGGAAAGGGATGCGACCAGAAATCAGAAAACTGAAGCAAAGAACAGTAATTTCAAGTCGAGCTTTCACTATTATGAAATGGACTTTGTAGATCAAGGTGGATATGGAAGTGATCAACAAGCAGAAGAACGAGAAAAGTTGGATATGGAACGGGCTTTATTTTTGAGTGGATTAACTAATACATCATTTAATAGCGCATCGTTTGTATCGGATGGTTCTGTGGGCATGACACAATTGAATCGATCTCAAACATCTCCTGCTGAAATGACAGGACGGCAACACAATCTATCAAAAAGCATCGTTGACCAACAACTTGTCAATATGCAATCTTTGACAGCAACGTATTACGATCAATTTATAACATTACTGAATACATCTCTAGTGAGCATAACTCGTGTTGAAACCTATCAAGGTCGTCTTGCGGGAAGTATCAATGGGTGTACTGTCATTGCCCCTTTATTATGTATCCACCACTTTTACAGTCAGGATGATGGAGATGCGGATGAGCATGGCTTGCCAAGCCAAACTATTATGGCTGTAATTGATGAAGAAACACCAGCCATTTTACCAGAAGTTCGCAACAAATTGGGATTGGCGAAAGATGCACTTATCATACCCTCTGATGTTCATGATTATTTGATTGATCGACAAATTTTAATACAATCTCAATTTGTTACATGTGCCGGTGGTAACATTTTGGATGATGATCATTTAGATACCTTTATTTCTGCTTTCACTGGTGATGCTTCTAGCAGCAAGGGTGGGAAGCATCGGAAAATTGCAGCAACGTTTTTCTTTTTAGAACACGTTGTGGCAATTCTTCGATTAAAACGAAGAAATAACCTGGGTGACGTAGAATACTGGTACGATTTTATTGATTCCTTACCTCACAATGAAACATTAGGAGGATTGGAGGATACTGGTAATAGCGCTGGAAACAATGCGATGAATTTGAGTCCTGCAGATGGTGCTGATTTCCCTAATGATCGCTTCGATGTTAAAAATGAAGATATAGATAATCAATTGTATCCGACTTTGGAGGAGGATAATGTTAATGGTTACTCATCGATGGCGTCATCTGAATGGAATAATAATTCTACTGGTACATTGGGTTTTGAAACGAATCTTACAGAAGATTCGTATATCCCGAATGCAGCTCGAATTCGATGTGTGGGCAGGGAAAATTTAAAGTTTTTTCTGAAATGGTACGCATGTTCCAAATTCAGTGAGGAGAATCAAGCCTACATCAGTACCTACCCATGGGATGATATGAAAATTGATTTCGATCCACGTGTGTTCCAAGCTTTTGTATGGACCTCAGCCAGTTGATAAATTAATTACTCTTTAATAATTGAGGGTGTCCTAGTGTATCCGTATTGAATAAAATTCATTTTAAAAACTTAGTTCGTTTTGAATCTTTACTTTATATGTTGTTGGCGCAGTTGTCGAGGGATTACGCTAACCCATAAGACTTTCTCCCCCTGCCTACAGTATGTAGTTTGAGTGTGGTGTAATTAGTTTGCATATTTATTATTAGAAGTATTTATTCCACTTGCATCATTTCTTGCTGCGGTGGTGGTGATACAATGTTGGAATTCCCGTCAATTCCAACAGCTGGCGAAGATGCAGCTGGAGCTGCTTTAATACCATCCTCTTCCTCCATCATATTTACATCACTTTGTTCTTTTTGCTGTTGTTCTTGTTCTTGTTGTGCTTGTTCTTGACTCCAAGTAATGGGGAATCGTGTAACACGGGGTTTGTCCGCCAGAATAGTTCGCACAACTTGATCGAGAGGTAGTGGGTCTGGCAACGGTCCTTGTTCTGGATCGTAGTTGGGAATTTCATTATTTACATAGTATCCGATGCGTACAAATTCTTGTTCTCGATATGAACATGTTACCAGGACTACAGTGACCCCTATCAATGAGTCCTTGGGTATCAATTCAGGATTTGCAGCATCCGCTTGAAGTACAAACTTATTCAACCCCACAGGAACAGGACCAACCATGACTTCATCCAACACTTGATCATGATCTGACGATTCTGCTGACCCAACATACAAGACCTTCCATTCTAAATCATCTTCTAATTCTTGTAAACATTCAAATGTAATTTCAAACTGAAAAGGATTTGTAAATTTTGTGGGATTGTCTAGAGCGACCTGTGAAACAAAGTTTGACAACGAAATAGAGTGAAAAAACAGAATTTACATGAGTTTTAGTGTGACATGGCTGATCCTCTCAGAGGGAGAGAACAGTTTCCAAGAGTCGACGCATTTCCCGGGTCTGAATCTCCAACGGTCACCTGCCGTACTTACCACATTGCATACGTTTACGAGCGCCATTGTGAATTTGTAGTTGATTCGATGAGATAATGTGTACTTTGACAATATTTGTGGAAGATTGCTTCGATTAGGATTTCGGCAACTGTCAGATAGAGAGAATGCACGTTTGGATGAATGGATTCAACGAAAGAAGAAATCAGCGGTTGTTGTTGCGGAGGCTTGAATGGAATTTTAAATGAATCGGTCAAGGCGTAGAGCGAGATGTGTAGCGACAACAGCGTGTACAGTACACAGGATTTTTAAAAAGAGACGAAGGGAACAGAGAAAAAAAAATTGTGCGTCGTGACAGGGAACCAAGACAAGTTTTTGGGTTGTGCTGCTGAAGGCACAAAAAGGGTGCGCGCTATTTTCCACAACCTTTTCGATGTTGTCGCCTTCCCGAAAAATCTACCAGACCTACATAATTCCAACGTAGATCGGGAATTAGATCGTATCATTCGGCCTTTATGATATAATACGGACAAAAATTGGCGCGACGGGCGACCGCCTTGCCGTATCTCCTGGCATCTGAATGATACAGGTGGGCTAGTCCGGGCAGGGAGAGCTCGTAAGGTTGACGGTACCAGTACCAGGTAATACTAGTACTACCTGTACGGTACTAGTACCAGTCCTACCAGGTACCTGGGGTGAGACAGTCAGTCAGTGGACCCAAGTCCTCGACCTTGTAAATACTGGTATAATATTCTAATAAAACTCAAACTAGGCACAGTAGGTGGTTGGACTCTCTAGTAGAGAGGACTCTAGAGAGAGGAAAAATGTTTGTGCATTCGTTTAGCTCAATCTGATTTATGATAATTTAAAAAAAAAGGATTGACTACTGTATATTATTCTACTAAATAACAGAACCAATTCACATGTTGATCCGCATTCGTTTGGCATCATGTGTTTCTTCCGGAGAACCATTTTGTTGTAGGGGCTGCAGCTGCTGCGGCTGCTGGGGTTGCATTTGATGTACAGGTGCTGGTTCTGGTAATTCTCCAACCTTGTCTGTAATATCAGACGCGCTTATCCCATTTTCCACTACAGGTGACGGATCTTGCATAGGAGGTTGAACCAGCTCATATTGTTGTTGTTCAGCTGTTGCTTGTGCAACTTGGTCCATTGGTTGAAGCATCCCCTGCTGCTGTGGTGCTGGTGGCTGCTGCCCTGTGTGTACTGCTGCTTCGATTGGTGCTGGTGCTGGTGTTTCTGGTGGTGCTGGCGCCTGTGACAGATGTCCTTGGTGTGCTGGTGCTTGTACATGTGTATGCGCTGGTGCTGGTCCCGGTTGTGGCAGTGGTTGTACTTGTGCCTGAGCTTGTGACTCTCCCTGCGCCTGTACCTGTGTCTGTACTTGTTGCTGGACCTGATGTTGTGCCTCTGGTGGTTCCTGAGCTTGTTGATTTACTGCGACCGGCGATTCTTGATGTTGCTGGTGCTGGTAACCTTGTTGCTCGTAAATCACTGGATCTTGCCACGTTTGTTGCTGCTGCGGTTGCTGATGCGGTTGCTGATGCGGTTGCTGATGCGGTTGCTGATGCGGTTGCTGATGCGGTTGCTGATGCGGTTGCTGCTGTTCTGTGGGTTGCTGTGGTGGCGGTGCTTGTTCCTGTGTTTGAGGCTGTGCTGGCGCCTGTGGCTGCTGCTGCCATTGTTGCTGCTGAGTGTTAGCAGAAACAGCTACTGGTGCTGCAGTTTGCTGCTGAGTCGCTGGTTGAGGTGCTTGAGCGAGATGTGGAATTTGTTGAGGCGGCAGTGGTTGTTCGTGAACCTGTTGTTGCATATAGTGTTGTTGTTGCTGCTGCTGCTGCTGCTGCGCTGCCGCTTCTCCAGCAGTGACTGGTTCTCCAGCAGGTTGCGGTAGAACGGGAGCAGCAGAAGTAGGCGCCGCATTACTTCCAGGATTTTGGGCAGGTACCGGAGCTGCTGGGGCTGGATGTGGTATAGCTTGTCCTGTCGGAGGCACTGGTGCTCCTGGCATTCCCTGGTTGTATTGCACTTGCCAAGCAGCTTGGGCTGCGTACTGTTGTTGTTGTCGCTGTTGCATCTGAAAGAAATACTGCTGATGAGATTTGAGTGCATGCTGATGTTGCTGAGGATTCTGGTACCCCATTTGACTCCCATTGTAATACTGCGGTTGATTCGGATCACCAGGCGGTGAACGCATAGAAGGCATGCTTGGAAGGTGAGATTCGGGTGGTGCAAACCCATGAACTCCACTATCTGTGGCGTCGTAATCAGCAAGTTCTAACCAGTGAATGGAAATAGATCTGCAGGAAACTTTAGCTAAAAAAGTTCTACTCTCGGCAATATCATTAATATCTTCACCGTCGTCGTCTTCACCTGTTTTCACTACCTTTGGCTTTGGTGCTGGCGGGGCAGCTTCTTCTACTTTTGCTTCAGCACTCCCGCCAGTCTCAGATTCCTGCTTTGTACCATCTTCTGTTATCTCAATTTGCTCGCTCTGATCTTCAGCAACGTTGTCTTCGCCTCCTTGATTTGATGGATCCGGAACCTGGCCCTTGGGTCCATTTTCGCCTGATTTATTCTCTCCCTCTTTACCCTCGACCATTTTGCTGGGCGCTGCTACAACCGTTGCAGGGTCCGTACTTTCCAGAGCACTGAGCAACACGTAGACTGTACACCATGGCAATTGTCGATGCTTGTGACGATCGCGACAAAAGTTACGTGTCCGGTTTGTCTTTTTGCAGGCCGAGCATACTGGTGTCTTGGGGTTGAAGTTTGCCTTGACCTGAAAAGGTTGCCATTGCACCATACGAACAGTCAAGGGCTTCTGAATATAATTACCATTATCATCTGTACATGTATCATCCAGTGTGATACAAACATATGCAGTGGTCCATGGGGCGGCTGTGTGGGAATTTCGGACCCGACACATGTCTCTTGTCTTGTAGTTTTTTTTGCATTTTTCGCAAACTGCCAGTCGACAATCTGGGAATTTGACATTGAGCGTTTGCCTGAAACCGGGTGGCGTAAAAGTGAGGACGTTTCCGTGGGATATGGCTTGCGGATACATCATTTGCTGTTCATCATTTTGGAAAAGAAACAAAATCTTGTGAGTCGGAGATCATGGAGCCATTTTCTGTAGGTCGTAAGGCAAGTACAAGGTACGTGTTTCTGGTACTGGTACCTTGTACCTGGTACCGGGTAGGCTAGACCTACCCGATACTTGGGTATACTGTATGTATCATTAATTTTTGACAGCACAAAAAGGAATCTTTACACATTTTCCAACAGACACACATGAAATTACAATAGATACACTGTAGGCGGAGGAGTCGAGCGCAACACATTATGAAACGACAATCAATACGAAGCATTGGAAAGAATCATTCGACATGCAAAAAGCACGCCCAAGTTCCCAAATGAACAGGAGATCACTTTAATGATTGATTTAGTGGCTTTATTTCCTGGGGTCGTGAATCCATCGCTACAGGTACACATATCTTTTGAAAACAATGTACGACCGAAATGAGGAAGTACAACGGTCCTGGTGATCCCGTATGGATGCCTCAGCTTACCTTGTTATCCGTGCGATACGTGGAATAAGGTGGGAGGCTCGACATATTTCCCCCTTTCTATTGTTTGAGGCGATGCAAGTCCAAGTATCGGAGGGATTCACGTTCAGAGAAGCTTCAATCGAAAAGCAAGAGCAGATCGCGAGTTGCGTCTCCCTTCGTAATTAGACTGTCAACGAGAACTGGTTTCCAGCAGTGCCATCGAGGAGCGAGGCTAAAAAAATATGCTTGCGATTTTCTTCGCTTCTGGAAGTTGCGTGGCAGAGCCATCAGGTGCGATTTTCTTTGATTTTCGCTGGCTCTGCTCTATCTGTGTCTACCTGTACAGTTACCAGGTACATTGACTGAAGTACAGAACGGTACAAAAAATGTGTAGCTGCTACATACCTCTATCCTACCTGTAAGACTATCATTTTTATGTTCAGGTAGCAATCCTGCTTGCTAGTTATTAATTAGAGAATTACAGGTACCTGGTACAGTACGGTAGTCACCTGGTGAAGAACCTCCATGCAAAGAACCCTTGATGTTTCTAGCAAAAATAAATAATACAGTTTTCCTAATAAATACCAGGTACATTGAAGAACATTCCTTACCGGTACCAGGTACATTGTTTTTTTTATCGAAGTGTCTACATGTACCATGTGTATATTCTATGAAACCTGTACCCAGGTACCTGGTTACCTGGTACCAAGTACTGACTGAACCTCTGGTACCAGGTATTATATACCTGGTACAGGTAGGGTACCAGGTGCCGGTAGGGGACTAGTCCTACCTCGTACCTGGTACCTGGTAGATTACTTACTAGCTTACTACCAGGAATCTCTGGTCCCATACCAGGTAGTAGTCCGCCCAGCTACCCTTATTATTTTGTTGTCAGTAGTAAGTCCGCAAAAAAGGGCCAATCTTCTCACGTCTGGCCACTACTAGTGACTATCGTACCTATTCTGTATGGTAATAATAATAAATTGAGGATCGAGGCAAAGAGCCGTTAATTACCAAAAATGTTACGGTACGTAAAGGGTACTCGCGGCAGTAATTTTTTACTGTCCCAGGTACCCATCATTATTTATTCTTCTCATGGTGCGCAGATGCAGGATAAGCATGTCAGTCCGTGACCCCTGACCTGACGAACAAAAACCAAAAACTGGTCACCCGTTTGTACCTAAAAGATCCTCTCTCTCTAGAGAGAGAGTAGAGAGAGAGAGAGAGAGAAGCATAAGAGATTTAGTTCCTTAGTACTACCTACAAGGAGTGAATTGGTCATAGTCATAATCCATAATGTGACAGGCAGACAAGTACCTGTAGGTCTTCTATGACGCAGGTACGGTAGAGTCTAGACTACGAGGTAATGGTACTCACTCTACCAGAGGTATGTCCAAGGTCTTTTGCACATGACAGTGAGGGAGATGCAGAGTCTTTAGATGAATGAGGCGATTGCACCCGAGGCTGGTACCCTGGTACGTAGTCTTACAGCACTGACTGTACCTGGTCTAAAGGACGACACACGAAACAACAGAGGAGTTTCATCTGATTCCTGTTCCCAAAAACGGTTGCTACGGATTTGTTCCAACTACCTTGACGACAAAGGAGCAAGGACGTATTTCACATGAACAAAGGATCTATCAGGAGTACAAGTAGCATTCGATCCTCTAGGAAGGAAGGTACAGGCTACAATCGATCAAGAAAGAAGACGAACCCAGATTCAAAAAACAAAGGAAATATGACGAAAGATCTGCATTCCAAGAGCCGACATTTGAAAAATAGTATAAGTTTGGATCCTGTCTTTGATGAACTATCACAGGAAGTCAAGGGTGCTAGAAACAGCTTGAGACGGGATCAAGCTCGTCAAATGGCCTTAGGTTGTTTAGGGGTTATGTTCCTGGTAATGGTTTCAAAAATTATGAAAGGTGCAACCCCGACATCATCCTCAGAGTTAGCTCTGCTGCGAGGACAGTCTTCTGTATATGCCACATATCAGGGGGGTGGTAATCCCCACGTTGGATCTTCTGGTAGCCAATCATTTAATTCACTACAATCCTCTATCAAGACAACCACTTTCGACAATAATTTGAATGACCCTAATCGGGAATATCGGATCCTTTCCTTGGGGGGGTCCACAACCTGGGGAGCACGACTTGAGTCGAGGGAGGAGGCTTTTCCTCACCTCTTAGTCAAGAAACTAGGTCCAAATTGGAAGATTACCAACTTGGCAGTACGTGCAACGGGAGCCTTTTACGCTAGCCAATGTATCGAGACCATGATTCGTGAGGGATCCGATAATCTGGAAGACATAGATAAAGACTTTGATGTGATTCTGTTGGAATATTCTCTCAATGGACTGGATGGTGCCCTCTTGTTAATTGAACGGCTACGGCGACGATATCCAAATGCGATGGTTGTGTATGTGCATCTGTGGTCTCTTCGCATGGTCGTTCAAAATTCAAAGACCAAGGAAATGCCTCGCAGTATTCTACTGCAAGGACACAAATTTACTGAAGCAGATAGCATGATGCAAAAGTTGTTTGAAGAAACGCCAACAGAAGATTGGGAATGGTCGCAAAATATGATTGCTGACTCGACTCAAGTTAGTATGGATGCTCTTGATGCTGTTAATGCAGTTTCTGGTTACGTATATAGCTTTCCGTTGCCAAATATGCCTAAAGAAGCACTAGAAGGGCATTGGTTTGGATCTGACCATCACCATCTGTCAAAGAATGGACATGAAGTTGTAGCACAAGGAATCCACGAATTGATGAAGTCGGCAGAAACATCAGCGCCACCTGAGATAGAAAATGTTGAACGAACTTGGGGGAAGGGTGACCAGTGCACTTCATGGTACGAAACGGGACAAGCTCCGAACGTGAAATTCGAGGGAGGAAAAATGAAAATGTTTGTTGTTCCAGACAAGTGGGCCCTTCATGTCGGCAATAAATTCGGACAATCTTCAAAAATAGAGTTCAGCAATCTATCTGATAAAGCGCAACCAGTTGAAATTGCTATGATGGCCTGGGGTGAACCATCCGTCTACCCAAAAACAAGATTTAAGTTGATGTCGACTGACAAACTAAAAGATGCACAAATCATAGAAATAGACCCCCTAAACCCCGATGTGTCCCAACGCATCTATCATGTTCTGAGAACAGTGCATGTTGGTTTTGCTGAAAGAGGGAGAAACATTCTTGAAATTGAACCAATTGAAACGACCGAACGGGCATTGCGGGTGACAGGTATAGTCATGTGTGGCGCATGTGCCGAAATGGATCGTTTCTATCTGGCAGGTGAGCCCACCATGGAGCAAGCTGAAAGTCAAAAGTTGGAATATAACAAGAATCTAGCTACCGCTGGTCAACGCCCACTTGCTGATCTGATAGAAGCAGCAAATAATGGGCCATCGATAAAACGTGGAGCCGACACTCCTCAGACATCAGAGCAGGGCGGAGAACATGCAGGTAATTCTTGAGGTTGGAGTATTTTCCGGATAAGAGATCGACATAGTAGTATTCAGAAAATGTTGAAGGTATGATCGTTATAACTTTCTCAGGCGACCGTATGCGGTAGGCGAATAATGAAAAGTAGAATTGTAAAGAGGAGAAAAGGGAACGATAAATCTTTAAGTTTGTCCAGGAAATTTATCGAGAAGCCCATACATGGCAGAGTTGATATCTTTTACATGTGTACTTATGGTCAATAAAACAAACTCTTATTTTTATCATGGGTTCTCCGGTTACTACTGATTGACAGAATTATATTGTTGGAACCAGATTCATTCAAACGTAGATTCACACATGTATTGGACCTTGAGGGAAAAGTTTTAAATTGCTGGAATCATACAAATTCACTATGACACATAACCAAGCAAATATAATGCCATTAAGATGTTGAATGCGTAAAGTTTTTCTGATGATCAAATATACTATCACAAAGTGATGTTTTATTTTTACTCTTCTGAGAGTCAAGCTTCCAATTTAATTCTAATAGAACTTTCCCTGCGAAGACAACCTACGTGTATTGATTCATCTATGATGATTGTCCCAAATAAAATTTCCAATAGACGATACTCTTGTACGGGTGAATTTTCTTGGAGCATTGAATATATCGCATTCCCCATCGCTGCTGCAATGATATCCTGGCGTGCAACACTCGCTATCAACGTTGCATGAATCACGAGACTTTTTGCATTCTTCGCATACTCCATCGTTGCTGCAATAATATCCTGCGCAACACGCGCTATCAACGTCGCATGAATCACGAGGCTTTCTGCATTCATCCTCCTGGTCGTTTTCGTTTATATTCCCTGATGGTTCACTGACAGTAGGTGGTGATGTGGATGGTGGTGTGGGTGGTGATGTGGGTGGTGATGTGGGTGGTGATGTGGGTGGTGCTGGACTTGTGGTTGGGGCCAGTGTAATCCAGTGTGTGCCACACCCACACTTTTTCTCTAGGATGTTTTGTAAAGGCCTACAAAATACATCTGGGATAATACTCGGAAAGTGTGCTATCTGCCCACATGTGAACACTCCAAAGAGTGTATATACAAGAAGATCTTTATGGATTGGGAATGATCCATCCGAACAAATACTGCAATCCTTTTCTGCTGCTTCGTATAGTGCGTCCGTGGAACAACACGCGCTGGCGTACTGGTCTTGAATTGCAGAGCAATTTGCTCCGTCTTTGTTGGCTTCCATTTCTACTTGGGCGCAAGAGTCGGAGGTCGCTAGATCAGCTATTCTATTGGGCTCTGACAAGAGATTATCCCCACCACAAATTCTACAAATATCTGGAGCATTATTGTTGTTACAACCACAGTATGGGCCGAATCCAGCCTGGTATGCACTACAATGCCCTTGAGCGACGGGGTCAAAAGCTGCTTCCCCCGCAATTTGCAGGCAATTCTTACGTGTGGACACATCCAAGTTCCAGTTCGGTGGAATATTACCATCCTGGCAAAGATCGCATATGGGTGAAGCACCGGCGGGTTCGGCACATTGGCAGCTTCGGATACCCAAGTATTGATACTGAGAACACTCGCTGGATTGGATGAAAACTTTCCCGAAAAGAGACTCCACGTCGCTGCACTTGAAATCACTAACAGTATTCAGAGACGATTCTTCGGAAGGTTCGGAGCCTTCAGCACAAAGGCCTGTGCAGTCGCTTCGACACCCACAAGATAGGCCATGCAAACGTTGATTTTGGCTACACGTATCTTCATCCTTTTCAAACAGCAGGTATGTAGCAAGATTGCTGCATGTGAATCCATCTCCGATATCTTTGTCTCCATAAAGCGGTTCGGCTCCTCCTGGGCATAATGTGCATGTAGGATTTTCTGGGGGTTGAGGAGAAGGACATCCGCAGTAACGGAAGCTATGGGATTGAATTTCGAGGCATCCGTCCGATCCGGAATATAGTGCTTCTGCTGTCGTTAAGAGATTGTTGCAAGTCGATGATTCTGCGGGAAATGTAGAATTGCTGCCGTCAGCACAAAGGGTACAATTGCCCGCTATTGCAATTGAGCTTGTAGCTGCTAAAATAGCAAGAACCGTTGGTAGGATTCGCATTTTCTTTTTCAAGTCTGAAAATAATCTACAAGTAAATAATATGAGATGTTTTTATCGATCGGTATGCAACGTTCAGCTGGGTGGAAAAGGTAGTCTTGCCCACCAATCGTGGCAAGATGCCTGTTTTCTCTCTCGGTATATCTCTCTAAACGGAGAAATAGAAATGAGAAGCCTAGCCACCCGTTAGTCCCACAAGGTCCCGCTACCAGAGTTGTCTCACAACTGTTCCATTGAACATACGAGGATGCAATCCTCCCTAACCGACACAGCTGCCGACCGTAGTCTTCGAGGTTGGAACCTCGCATCTACAGTAGTAAATTAGCCTATGGACTCTTGGAACAGTCGCCAATCGCCAAAAAAGAGAGGGGACTATCGGAACAACGAGCATGCTCATTTTAAGATTTCAAAACAATACTTAAATATCGTATTGTTTAAACTCTGTTGTACTGTAGTGGGAATTTGATACATCCGCCGGCTAGGATGGTTGAAATAGAAACGGTAGATGTATTAATACCTGTTACCTGTATTTACGATTATTTTTACGATACCGGGTACCAGTATAGTACCAGTTGGACCAGACACCAATGAATTCAGAATGGAACGTTTGTGACCGTTGAATTTATTAGCAGGAAAACAACGAACATATCAAAAAATAATATATGTGATTCATTGAAAAGATCCATAATTCATATAATATTTATCAGGTCCAGCCTAAATTTTGATAGCGGCATCCATTGCATGAGTACCTGGTGGCTTCATGCATGAAGACTCCATCTGGATTACTAAAACTAACTAATTTGTTGTTTTCTCCCTTTTTCATGGTACAGGTGGGACTACAACGTCATAATCGACGCAGAATGTAGAGGAAAAAAGGCCTTTTTTCCTTCTACGTGAATTGTAGTACTTAATTCGGCTACTATGGATTTTTCCACAATTAGGCCCAGATTTATCGGTTATTTTTTACGATTAACAGCAGATTCGTCCCTTGAACACAGATTAAAGGAAGATTTGACACAGATATATGTTATTTTTCGATTAAAAAGTATATTTATATCTGGTAATACGGACTGAATGGAAATATTCCTCAAAAAATAACATTTCAGTCTAATCTGTCTTTGAACGTACTGTAAAAACAGTCGACGTACCAGGTATAGAGAGAGCTCGAATAGAGTAGAGGCAATAACTTCGAAAGAGCAGAAAACTGGAAAAGGTCCATTTGGCGCAACTTCCTGGTACCGGTACGATCACGGTAGGACTAATATGACTATAACGGAGACCGGACAGCAGACGGGACTCAAGGACACGGTTATGATAGCTTTCTAATTTCTAGACTACTGGTACTAGCGAGAACGGGGAACGTTACAAGACATTAGACACAGCTCGGCAGAAGAGAGGAGGGTACTAGTCAAAAACTACCCTGAACCACATGACGTGAACACAAAAGCACGTGACCATAACTCAAGACTGATATGACCAAAAGTAGTGTTTCAAGTTGCATTCTGTCAGTTTAATAACAGAGCATTTACATAGTATCTCTGGAATTGGGTGAATATACTTGTAATAACACTTTATTTTAGCTCAAAGTTGACCTATTTTTTTTTTTTTTGTTCTCCAAAAACCGTTGGAACTACCTTGAACCACCTTCCGTAGAAATTGCGTAGACTCTCATATGCCGGCCGGCTCGAAAATGCTCGAAAAATGTACACATTTCGCTTCTTTTTTTTTCGAGACGAAAAACACGTCGAGGAAGAATTTGCTTACGTAGACAAAGATGGTCCAGTACCAGTAGACGTAAATTTGAACGACAGACCAAATGTGTACATTTCAGAATTTTTTTTTAAACCGAAAATTGAAAAAAGCTATTATCTTTGAACCCTCCAGACAGGTCAATATAGTGGTCCCCACTTTATAGGCCGGACACGTCTGTAAAGTATAAAAGAAGAGCTTTCGTTTGGATGTCTAACTTTGAAATACCGACCAAAATTGATCGAGTTCTGGTGTGTTTTTGTTGAAATGTGTACATTTCGTGGTTCAAGGTGGTACCGTGGTTCAAGGTAGTTTTTGACTAGTACCGGTACGTTAGTGGCTGCCTCTACGAACTAGTTCCTCTAGATAGAGCAGCATGAATGCAGAGAAATAAAAGATAAGAAATTGGAGAGTCCCAAGGTCACACAGTAAAGATAGAAGAGACGTTATTTACCTGTATTACGTGGAATAACACCGGGTCTATAGGTTTTTGAATCGTCGATGAGGCGATCAACTAGCCTTGCCGCGGACCGAGTGGCATCAACCATTAGCGATGTCGCGCAGCCTGAAAGTGATCCCTCGGAGAAGGCGGGCAAAATTCGACAATCTAAAGCCAGACAAGCCAAAATTGTTATGGGATTTATTGGTGTAGTGATTTTGGTGATTGTGTCGGTTGTGGTTAAAATCAAACATAACAAATATCGTGACACTCGTGGTTTACGAAGAGTTCGGGAGTATGAGGAAGAACGGGTAGATTCCGGCATAGATATCATGAATCAGAATAGTGCAGCTATAGGAGGCACCTCATTACCACCCAATAGTATCTACCGACTGTCTGTAACCGATTCGGACGGTGCAATAGTATCACTGGCAAAATATGCAGGCATGGTCACCCTTGTTGTCAATGTTGCCTGCAAATGAGGAAAAACGAACTTGTCGTACACTCAGATGAAAGAATTACAAACACGCTTAGAACCTTATGGATTTTCTGTGCTTGCTTTTCCTACGAATGACTTTAAGCAAGAATATGAAACCGACACGGAAATTCAGTCATTTCTAAAAGAAAACTTTGAACCCAACTTTCCCGTGTTTGGAATTTCTGAATTGAGTAGCAATCCTGTATATCAACAATTGCAGCGACATGTGCCAGATGCAACTGTGAAACACAACTTCTTCAAATACTTGGTCAATCGAAAGGGGATCGCTGTCCATCTTTACTCTAAAAAACAAGATCCACTTTCGTTTGTAAAAGATATTGAAGAGTTGATTGATGAGAAAGGAGACACAACACATCAACGATATGTGACTCACTAATTTGCGTTGAAACTTATTAAACAGGCTCTTAGGCTATGCTCTTGATGGACTCCTGAATGAAAGTTTCTGGCATGCCTCATTATCTTGTCGGAACTTGAAAAGTGTAGTTCATTAATAGATGAATGGCGAGAGGTCAATAAGAAAATACATTATCTAATACAAAAATAGAACATCAGCAAACACTCTTCTTTGAATTACTCAAACGCTGAACCTAGAACATTCTGTTAAAATTGATTTGAAAATTAGATACATCTATCGAGTCGCATGCTTAGACAAATGAGACATCAACCCCATTATCATCTAAAAATTTACTTTCTTGCCGTTTCATAGTTCTCCAAAAACCAATCGACACTCTTTTGTACTCCTTCGTCAATAGTGGTAAACTTGTAATCAGGCCTGAATTTCCGAAGTTTGCCATTGGCAGCCGTCTTTTTAAATTGTCCATCGGCCTTGGAGGTATCAAAAATGATTTCACCCTCAAACTCCATTGCCTTGGCAACTGCCAAGGCTACGTCCTTGATGGGAACTTCATCAGCTTCATCGACACTGAGAGTAATTGGTTCAGGAGAGTGGTACTCGCGCATGGTCCAAACGGTGAGTTCGGCCAAATCGGAAGAATAAATGAATTGTCGAAGTGGCGTACCAGATCCCCAAATGGTAAATGGAGTATTGTTTTTCTTGGCCAAGTAACACTTGTGGATGAGCCCAGGAATCACATGACCGTTCTGAATGTTGAAGTTATCGTGCGGTCCGTAAATATTGGTAGGAATAATCGAGGTGAAGTTGCAGTCATACTCTTCAGCGTAAGCACGATTGAGAGTATCAATAAGACGCTTGGCATAAGCATACCCTTCGTTCGAAGGGTGGGGAGGACCATCGTGAAGCATGGTTTCATCGATAGGGTAGGTGGTCTTGTCTGGAAAGATGCATGTACTTAAGAAAGACACAAGCTTTTTAACTTTGTAAATACGGCAGCATTCCATGATGTTGTCATTGATGAGAATGTTCTCACGGAAAAATTCAACCTGGTAACAAATTGAATAGTTGTTTTTTAGAAAATTAGAGAAAAAATATATAAAGTTTGTGAAGTGTCAGTGACGTTTTAGAAAGCTAACAAAGAAATAAAATCAAAAGAAATGCAAATGTAACTGGGAATTGTTGCCTTCTACAAATTGCTAAATGTCGCAAAGTGAACCACTAAAAAAATAAGTATTGCCGTTTGGAGGGTAAGTGCGCTAACAACAAAACGGTAAATATACAATTGTCCACACACCTTTTGGGCCATGTTAGCAAAAAGACCTCCAACTTTGGCAGCCAAATGGATCACATGAGTAGGCTTGTACTTGTCAAAGATAGCTTCAGTAGCTTTACGGTCACGAAGGTCACCTTCCTTGGAACTTAGGAAAACCCATTCCTCGTTGTCCTTTGCACCACTCTCTTCGACGTAAGTCTTGATGGCCTGTCCAACCAAACCAGAACCGCCTGTCACCATGACGACATCCTTTTCGTTCGAACTTCCGTTTTCAGTCATTGTTGTTTCGTTTGGGTGTTTGGATGTAGATGAAGTATACCTTCTGGATTTGAAGCTACCTTGAGTTATGTCGTTGACTGTTGGTCGTTGGTCGATGCCCAAGGAATACATGAACTCGTAATGACCGTAGAGGCAACTAAAATTTTAACAACTGGGAGCCTTTCACGGCCAACCACTCCCCGACAATATATGTTACTTCTGACGTTTTTTCGTGTACAGGTACTGGCAGATAGTGCATGGCTACGTTAGGTACTCCCTTGCGTGTATGAATACGATGAAAATGCCAATTCCGTCAAAGTAGAATGACCAAAAAGATCCCGTTGAAGTTGTACTAAATTATACGGTAGTCTTGTTAGACAAGGAATCTCTTTCGTATGACCCACACTGTGCTCCGATCCCTTGCGAATATTAGCATTGGTCTCACTCTCTAGAGAGACACCGTCCGTAGGACTAGAGAATCGCGAGATACTTTATTAGGAGTGAAAATAGCTGGCTTGTCCAGCACGCAGCAAGTGCCAACAGATGATCTGAGGACCTGTTCAAGAGACCACACACACTAGATTTGGGAATCTATCGCCAAACCAATAACTGCTTGGGTGGATCAGGTTTTCAGTGATGTTGTTAAAAATATGAAAAAATATTTTAATCAAGACTAATCAAGATAGCAGTAGATTGACACTACAATAGAATGGATAAAAAGAAGGCATAGAAAAGAAATTATCATACCAAAAATTTAATAAAGTACAGCATCCATCAGAAGTTTGTTGATTCCCATCTTGTAATATTTGTTTATATTCATAATCTTCTCGAATTTTCCATTTTGAGTTTTCTCATCAAAAAATGTAAAAAATTATGTGCTATTTACAGATTCTGTGGTGTTCCAAGATTAGGCAAACAACAATGATCATATATATTTGTGGTGGTGATGTGTGTACTTATAATGAATTATAACCAATATAATAATTTCTATATACAGTAGAGAACAAATAGTAATACTGAATTTAAAAAATAATAGCATAGAACAATTGATATGCATTGAAACTTATGTATACAAGGTATAATGTATAAGTAGTAATTTTAAATAATGAATTTATTGATTTCTTATACTCTAAGCATATTGAAGAAAAAAATCAAAGAAATCAATCCAGTAAATCAAAATGGGTCTATCATGGTCAAGGAAGGTTATGAAAAAGGATAGAACAAAAAACTCAACCTTTTAGTCTGGTAATGTACCTAATTTACACTGATCAATTTCTTTTCAATACACAAAAATTCCAAAGAATAGAAAAAAATGATTCATATTTTTTTAATATGAAAAAAATTGAAATTTTAGAATGCATTCCAATTATTTAAAAGAATTTCAGAGATACATCTTCGAAAGTTGAATTAACTGCAATTTTTTTATATTTATTCAGATCTTGCCAATCTGATCACTCTTTGGTGAGTTTACTAGTATCCTCAAAGGCTCAAATTTTTTCCATCAGGTTGTACACATCTACTACTAGAGAAAGAATAAAAAAATTTGCTGGGATGACCATTCAATAATAGGGAGGTGCAGCAGTTGCCCCTTGTTAATTGATAATAGTCACCAAATGACCCTCCTTTTCATATAACTGCAACAACCTGTTGACAGGAATTAGTGTATTACATCTTATCAAAAGCTGGTAATGGTGGATGGAGGAACAAGGACTCTTTGGAACAGTGCTCTATCCCACCTATGTAAACCATGGCACAACACAATGATCAGACAACCAACACACAAAGAAAAGAAGACTTTATTTGTTGATGTAAATTATGAGCTTTGTTTCATCCAGAGAAGATCCAGCAATTTAGTAAGAAGTAAATATTAAGGAGATATAAGTAAATGGTAAATTGGAGTCTTCTGCATGTCCATGCAACAACCATCCTCAAGAGTGTCCTACAGGGAGTCTACTTCATTTGCTTCCCAAAGTGTCCTGTGTACATATGTAGTACAGCAACACATGGCAAATGTTAATCATCTCTTCTATGGTGCTTTTATGGATGTTGTTGTAAATACTTGAATAACTTCATGAGGACTGGTACAAGGTTTAGCCAACTTAGCTCTCTTTCGCAGCTTCTCTAACATAATTTGGTCACCTATGGAATATATGTGGTTTTCTTTTTGGTTGTTTTGGTTAATTAAGATGTTTCTTATTATGGATATGTGTCCAATTAGCTTTAAATATAATTGGTAGTAGCATGTCATATCCAAGTACTAGTTGTCCTGACATGCCTTCTAATGTAGTTGATAGCCCATGCTACGGAACTAAGCATAATTGCCTATGGTTCATCATCTCCTATAGTAGGTGGATTGGTGGATTCACTTAATATCAAGCGCATATAAGGAGTTACCTATCACTTGATGTACCTGTTCTATGATACTATTTGATTGGGGATAATAAGTAGTTGTTGGCTTTTTCTTAAGTCCAAAGTTTTATCTTGTTTTGTCAAATATAATTTTAAACTCTGGGCTGTTGTTGTAGCCTATGTACCATGGATATAGATACTGGCATAATCAAGCAGAGTAGGATGCTTCCATGACAGTGTCAGCTGTTTTGTCTTCAAGTGCCTTCATTTTGAACCAGCTTGTGGCAGGATTTATCATAGTAAGACATTGTAATGCATGGGTGCCTGAATTGGACTCCATATTATTTTCTGATTAGGTCTATATGCACTAGTTTCCATTTCAGTATTTTGGCCTCTTTAGGGGGTAAGTGTCCATATTTCTTACATTTCTTTTTACTTAACTGACATTGTTTACATGTTTTATAGAAATTTTCTATGTGGGTTCTTAACTTAGGCCATGTGAAGTGTTGTTTTATAGTTGCTTCTGTATGTGTCATTCCTGGGTGTGCTAAGTGCAAGTATTCATGATACCATCCTACCACTTGTTGTTGAAGTCTCTCAGGTATATAATTTACTGTCAAAGTGTACAAGAGATTCTCGTTCAACTTCTTTAGTTGTGAAAGTACCAGGTTTTGCATTTTGCATTAGTTTCCTAAGCGTTTGGTCTTTTTGCTGATGCAGTTTAATTAAAGGGGGGAATATTGGAAAAGCTGTTTCTTTGATTTCCTTCTGGGTAATTGGATTTGCTTCCATGACATTGATGAGCTCTGGTAGTGAGTCATCATCATTGCCATCAGCATCTTCCCATCTTGCATCTAATTGTGAAAGTGCATCAGCTATGACTTGGAAATTCTGCACTGTATTCTTCTAGCTTAAGTTTCTTTCTACATACATACTTGCTAGCAAATTTATCATACAATATGTTTTTGTGGTCAGTGTGTACTATTTTTTTTTGACCCCATTGTAAAAAATTCATTAAGTATTGCTGCTATAGACAATAGTTCTTGTTCTCTGGTGGTATACTTTTGTTGAACACTGTTAAGTTTTCTACTGTAGAATGCAAGGGGCTTATCATCTTGCATGATAACCGCACCTAATTGGTAGTTCCCTGTGTCAGTATATATATAGAATTCTTTATCAAAGTCAGGGAATGCTAATGGCATTTCTCTACTTATGACTTCTTTTATCTTTTCAAAGGCTCTTTGAAATGGGTTGTCCCATACAAACTTGGCCTTGGCTGATACCATAGCCGTTAGTAGGGCTAGGATGTGTCTTCTTCATTGCCACATATCACAATAGTAGATAACCATATCTAAGAATCTCCTTAAATGGCTTTTAGTCTTAGGAGGCTCTAAATATTGTATTGCTTCCACTTTCTTAGATTGTGGTTGAATACCCTTGCAAGTTAGCCAATAACAGAGATACTCAATTTCTGACATGGCAAAATCAGATTTGCTAGCATTAACTAAGAAACCAGCTTTGCCAAGGTGGTTGAGTACTGCATCAATCTTGGCTATGTGGTCTCCATGTGTGGTACTAGATGTGATTAAAATATCATCTATATATGCCTGTGCAAATTCTAAGTTGCCTGAGACATCATCCATGACTTTCTGAAAGATATCAGGGCTGTTAGTGATACCCATGGGTAGGTGTTTCTACCTGTATTCACTTCATGGTAGTATTGTAGTACACAGTTCCTGAGATTTCTCATCTAACAGAATGTAATAGTAACCCATACTTAGATCAATTGCAGTTGCATATTGAAATCCATCTAATCTCTGTAGTAGATCTACTATTTTTGGTAACAGTTCCTATCAATTACACCTTGTTGAGTTTACAAAAATCTGTTGCGATGCATACATTGCCAGTTTTCTTTGGTACAACAAATGTGGGAGCTGCCCATTTACTGCCGTGGTTCTTTTTTAAAATGCCTATTGATTCTAGCCTATTTATTTTGCATTTAGTAGTACCTTCTAAGGAACAAGGTATTGGAAATTTCCTGGTGTGATAAGGTTCTGTATCAGGTTTGATTTTGAGCC
The DNA here is from genome assembly GCA_014885115.2 of Asterionellopsis glacialis. NCBI lineage: Eukaryota > Bacillariophyta > Plagiogrammaphyceae > Rhaphoneidales > Asterionellopsidaceae > Asterionellopsis > Asterionellopsis glacialis. The sequence continues at coordinate 81,975 of WKLE02002440.1, forward strand.
AGACAGGTTTTATGTGTGCCAAGCCTGCCTCTAAAGGCTTCAGGATATTTTTGTAGGCACTTGAGCATAGTTTTTTTTCATTGTATATTAAATGTGTCCATTTCTGGGCAGCTTTGCCTAACTTTTTCATAATTAGCATCTAATATGAATGATTGGTGTAGTTTTGCTTCCTTGAGGACAGGTGACTGGACAGCCATGTGATAGATATGGCTTCCATTTGTGTGGGGTCCAAGACCTTGCCACAGTTCTTCATTGGCAATTTGTAACCTTCCCACACTATTGTTTGAGTACTAAAGTGGATATCCAAGCCCATTGCCTGTATTAGGTCAGTTCTGACAATTATGTGGTATTGGGCATCCACTTGATTAGTTCTTTTGTCAACGTGGCAAGACCAGATGATGGTCTTCTTGTCAGCAGTGAACTCTTGGAGTGTAAAATTTACCCCTGCTTTCCACTTAGTAATAAAGTTACCACCCGTGGTGGACCACTGTGTACGTTTAGGGTTTTTATACATACTGGCCTTCCCACATTCAACAAAATTCTTTAGGATGATTGTTGCTGTAGTACTGGTGTCAAGGTGTCAAGTAGGATCTGCATAGGAACAAGCTTGCCTGGACACATGTTTTGATGAGAAAAAAATCTCTCCTACATGGTTGATTACCAGTTCAAACAGGACTTCTAGATCTTTTTAATTTGGCTTTTTCAAACTTGCATTTTTGCTTTGGTGGTTGTCATTGGCAGCTCGGAAGAGCTGCCTTGCTCTGCCTTGCAAAAGTGTTAAAGCCATTGAAGTTTTGGCTGAGGCCTCCCTTAAAGGATAGCCTTGCTCTACTTCAGCAAATTCAATTTGCCACTGGATCCACTCTTTAGCAGTTCTACCTTCAAATTGCTTGATCCTCTTTTCAATTGTCTCAGCATCTGGAGACTGATCAGACAGGTCAATTTGCACTTTGATGCTTTTGTAGGAGTCCTTGGCATTGTCCTTTGACTCCCACCTCTCCTTCTTTGCCCTTGTAAGGAGGATTCAACAGGATTTGCTGTTGACTCAACTCCTGAGCTTTCTTCTGAAGCTCATTGGAGGAGTAAAAAGTCTTCATGCTTTGAAAGTTACGTACCACAGAAAGAGCAAGTAAAGTTACTATGCCCTACACCACTAATGTCAAACAACACAAAAAAGAAAAGAAAACTTTTGTTTGGTGATGTAAATTATGAGCTTAGTTTAATCCAGAGAAGATCTGTCAATTTAGTAAGAAGTAAAGACTCAGGAAATATTGGTAAATGGTAAATTGGAGTCTTTCTGCATGTACATGCATCAACCATCCTCAAGAGTGTCCTACAGGGAGTGTAGTTCAACCAGGATAAAAAATTAGTAGTAAATAAAGTGAATAATATGGAACAAGAAATACTACTAAAACACAGGCAAAATTCTAAATCCATGCCATGGGCCATACCAAGATCCCAATCTCCTGTATCTTTTCTAAGAATCAATTTGCTTCAAATTTCATGATTTGAGCATTGACCCACTACTTGCTATGATTGACAAACTTGTTTTGATTATTCTTGGTTCTTTTCAAAAACTACTATGTGGTGGTACTCTGCTTGTGCCTAGTAAAACAGTAAGTTGCAAATATTGGAATAAGAACAATTATTCTGTATCTATAAATTTCCTACTGTTGTTATGCTGATGCCAAGGTGGTACCACAAGCCTATAACAGTTTTGTTACAATTATACTAAATCTCATCAAGGCCATTAGTTTTTAAAAGTGTAAGAAGAATTAAACTGTACAATCTTAACTGTCCACATGATGATTATTGTTTTCTATCAAAATAGATTTTTACCTAACAATATATTTTGGGTATACTGCAAATATAACTTTTGCTTCTAATTAGTTGTTCCCCCTTTTATCTTTACCAATAATTCCTTTGATTAAATGAAATACCATGTGAAAAATTCTTGTTTTATGGACTAGCATTATACAGAAATCATATGGTTTCAAAAATGTCTTCCCTCCTAGGAAGAAAAGGTCTGCAATACAATTGCTGCACTTCTAGTCAAATCTACACTTACTTCAAACATTTCTCTTTTGCTTTTTTGCTAACAACAAAATAGTTCTGAGGTGGCAAAAACATCTTGCCTTCCAAAAATATGAAAAGCATTTATATCATACAATCAGTAATAATATAGGGCTATAATCATGTTGCTGGTGTCTGCAAGGAATTCATCATGGCACAAAATGTTTGGCATGCATGCTCTGTTATGTAATACAAAAGAGATGAAAAGCAGAGCATCCTGGGACCTAGGCTGTGTATTTTTCTGCTTTGTTTACATTGTCCCGTAAGTAATTGCTCTGCAGATTTTGTTTTCTCCTAAATTGAAAATTAGTACAGTCCACACCTACCAATAAGAAACACTCAACATTTTTCCAAGCTTGAAATTTCTTATTTTCTATAAAAATTCAAGCTTGAAAGAAAATACCTTTCTTGTTGAATGATGCAATCATGACATCACAATAGAAAATTAACCTTATATAAAAAATAAATGTCATTTTTTTCTTGTTGAAGATTCTTCTAACCCTAGCCCTAAATATGCAAAATAAGAAACAATGCATTTTTTCAAGCTTGTAATTTCTTATTTAGCACAAAAATTCCACGCTTGACCTAAGGAATGAATCATTTCTTTTTGGTGTGTGTGGACTGCAGTGAATGTATATACGTGAATAAAGGCTCTACCCAGAATAGTAATTTCTAGAAAATACCAAGAGACATTACATTTTTTCTTAGATACTGATCTTCTAAAAAGAGGTAGTATATTTAACAAGAACATAAAATAATATACTATCAGACAAATTCTTGAGAAAAAAGGGACAGGTTTTAAAAGTTCCCCCAGGCACTATACTTTCTAATCTGCCCCTAAGGCCAATTAAAAACTGAAACTGCCAATCAAAGAGGAAACTCTCATTATTAACATGACAATGACAAGATCTCTGCCAGAGTTACAAACAATAAAAAATAAATCATATAAATTAGTTTAGAATTGTCTATAGTAGACTTTAATCTTGCCAAGAAGAACAAGACTTCAGGTTGAATGTGACAGTTGCACAATGATAGTGTGTATATGCATGGTATAGTATCCCCCCTTTTTTCCTATCTCATGCATTACATGTTGTGTGTTGTTCTAATGTTGCTGTTTTTTTTTTTTTTTCACCTACCTTTTTCCCCTGTTTTTTATGTTTGTGAGTGACACACAGAACAAATGCTTTTCTATAGAATATTTTACATATGCTGATAGGATTGGTCCCAACTACTGTCTCTTCCTGTGTCTTGTACCCCAGATTAAAGGTTGTAAGATATATCTTTGTTTGGCATCTAAGAGATAAGAGAGCAAAACCAAGTATAGAGACAATTGTACTTCTAAAATGTTTTTGTGGTAAACAAAACTTTGAATGTCTTAGATCACCAAATACAGCAGAGAAATAGGAGTTCATAATCTACATAGCATCATAATTATACACTAGTACAAAGCAAATACAAGCAGTGAATATAGTGAGGATCATAGTTGTTTCTAGTGCCCATGATACATGAAGATCATATAATCTATGTCACAGTACACATCCATGATTAAACATCTGCTTCAAGTGTTTTGTGGATGAGGGATTATCATGTACAGAGCAAGAACATCTGAAGCTAGTAGAAGTATTCCTGCATGGTGATATAGCACATATTGTGAGTATGGTACCTACATAGTTCTTTTGATTACTATAGAGAGAAAAAACCACACTGCTACAAGAAAAATCACTATTTTGTTTTTCTTATATGATGCTTGTATTAGAGAGTCTATTCTTCTTATCTAGGTACTACAGGTAGATAAGAAATCTATTTGGTTGTATTCTGAAGTTGTTCTTTGAGTAACAATGCTGGTAACAATCCTCAGCTGAGTGAAATGAGGATGGTACTAGTTATCATAATCAAAGTACTGTTTGCATCCCTGCTGTTGACCAAAATTAGATTTTCAGTGTATCAAACTGTCTAAAGGATTATCAAAATTTCTGCTTTGAGGAAAAATGTGATATGGAGCTTCTACTGATCCAGACAAAGCCTCCAGCCTAGCAATCCCAATGACTACCCAGTACAAAATATACACTTGGAAAATATCATATCTATAGTATTATAGTAGTAGTCCAAAAATAGATCCTGCACACATTTATTTTGATTGGTCTTTCTATGAAGGTCCCATCAATGGTGTAGAGGGACCACATCAAACTTACAAGCTCTTATCTGTTTGATGCAATCTTTTCTATTCTCCAAGTAACAAGACTTTCCAGAGGATTACTTATTTGCTGTTTTCATACCAGAGGGTATCACCACAAAACTTCTACATTAATATACAAGCAAAATCACCATTGCAGCTTTTCTCTTTGTGTTGTTCACTGTCTCATTTTAACTAGTCTAGAAGAAGGAGAGTACTACATCTGCTAATTTTAAATCCCATGACAACACATTAGTGTCCCTGATAAAAAGTAACAGTATGGTTCTCAATATTTTGCTAGAGTATAAACCTGTAAGTAATTGTAAATCATATAAAAATACTCATGAATACTAGTTCCACCAGCCAGAAAACTGTTGTGTAGCATAGATGTATAATGAATCTCTAGATATAAGTTTGGTGTTTGTTTCTTGTTGCACTGCAACAACAAGGTCAGATACATATGCCACCAGCATTGCACTGTACCACCTTTGAAGAATCTCACAAGTATATCAGACTACTTTTAACATAGACTAGTACATAGAAGAGACCCTGGGAAAGTGAATAAAAATGAAAAAAAACAGGGGTTGGTACTTATCTGTCATGATTCCTTGTATGAATACTATTATACTGCAATCAATAATATTAATGAAAACAGAACTTTATCAAAGTTTAATTTTCATTCCAAAAGTGTTAGAGTTTTAATTTTTTGTCTCTGAATCAAATTATTGCAAAGCTTTTTCTATAAGACACAGCTGTATATTTCTTAGTCCTAATCACAAATCTGATAGTATTGTAGTTATCATAATGGTTAGGCATTCAACACAGAAGGGGTGAGTAGCAAATATGATACTAACACAAACAGCCAAAAAGGATGATTTCAGCCAGAGATGTTCTTCCTCTACCATTCAAATAAGCATGAAAATACATCTCTTAAATCCTTTATCCAAAATGAAACCTGGGACAGAAAACATTCACTTAAACCATGGAAGGCAGAAAACATGTTTTAAAATATTTGTTCTGTGCCTAGAGTAGGAGAATGAAGTTAAATATACTGAAATGCAAAAAAAAAAATATCATTACGACTGCCAATAATTTTTCTCAAACAAGTGTGTTACCAATACACAAGGAGGATGCAATACTTTGAAATAATATATCTCATAAGAAATATAATTATTGGAGGAGAGAGAGACAGACAGAGTTTAAGGGTTCCCCCCCCCTCACTTTCCCCACTCAGAGGCATTATAATCTGAGGTACCTACCAGCACCTGCAAAAGTGAATACCTGATTGGCTAAGGGCTCATCTTGAACAAGAGTGTTCTTCCTACCATACTTACTTTAGTGCAGTACTCACCCTTGTACACTCATAAATTTTCAGTTTTTATTATCAAAGCAAGTGCAAGAACTCTTTGAACCACATTTCAAGAAAAATACTTTCACTACTAGAAGGCCATTCCAAGGAGTACCAGTAAGTCAGCATACTGATAAAGTTAACAAGAATTCCAGTCAAAAGCTTGTTGAAATTTGTTGAAATGACTTGATTTTGTTAACACTAAAGTCACAAAAGTAGACTATTTCTGCAATTTCTTTATGGGAAAGAAAATGGTAATTTCAATCTATTATACTGTGTGTACTGTCATTCTTCATGTGTGTGTACACTTTTTCCAACCTCAGCCTAATGCACTGTAGTGTGTTACCGCAAGTATCTACTAGGACTACAGTGGAACAGTGGAATGACTTTTATCTAAAACCTTCATAATTTGTGCAGTCAATTACTGGAAACATAAATACTTCAAGTTCTTCTTGTTGTATTGACACATGATTAGTACTGTCAATACAGTCAACTTATTTTGCACTGGATCTGGGCAAGCTCTATTTTTGTATTGCTAGACCATATCACAAACAACTATACATAGCAGTGAGATGATAACAATGGCTATAAATGGTTAATTGTGTTCATAATACAATCCCTGTCATTACTATAGTACCATTGTTGACAACCCTAACAAGATGGTTTCAGTTGACAATATTAACAACAGGTTATCAAAATATTAATACACTGCTGTTGTGCAACCAGACTATATATTTACAGAGCTTTTTAATTTTAAAAGAAACAAATAAATGGTTTTACAGTGCTGTGGTGTGTACAAGGTAATATAGTGAGTGTCTTTTTTGATCATAGCAGTAACAAGGGCTTGGACTAAAAACAAAAAACTAATAAGTAAGAAACAACAAAAGAAATATAGAAGTCAATGAAGCAATCACCAAGTAGGTAAACATCAAGCCTATCAAACTTACTAAAAACAAGACATCAAAATAAAATGTATTATGGCAATAGTCTTCCTCTCATTGCTTTGTCTCTTATTTAGAAAAGTCCTCACACCATTATTTTGTATCTCTTTTGATATTTTTACAATAATTTGTAATGATTTGGCATACTAAAGTAGAAGTGTTTTAACAGCACAAATGGATTTGTTGGGGTTCAATATTTTGTTCTTAGTACTGATAATTGTATCTGTTTTTTTTTTTCTTTCATTTTTGGTTGCAACATTGTTCAGTAAATCTCAGTAAAAAAGAATCATTAAGAAATTAAGTTGCTTTCCTTTGAGAAGGGAGGTTTTTTTTTAGAACTTGTACACCATTACTATTATTAGCAACCTACCCAATTGGTTTGTATTTCCATTTAAAATGTAACAACTCAATTTCTGTGTGATCTATGGCTCATCTTCTTGCTTGTCACCTTTTTAAGTTCAAATCTTTCAATATCATTAGACAAAATTGTTGAATAAGAAATGAACTCATTTTGTCTTATTGTGATGCTCCAACTTCCCCAATACAGTCTTTTTGAAATGTCCTCACTTATCAGTGAAAGTGACAGTGATATTGCACTATGCTGACAACAATTGTGAAAAGTGATAGAGAAAATATTGGAAATGAAGTAGATTTTGTTAGAGTGAATAAATTATGAGCTATTTTAGACTTTTACTAAAAATATCTGACAATCCACCAATTCATCTTTGTGACTCAAATGCAGTACAGGATCCTACGGCAGATCTACTTAGAGTTCAGTTTCCAAGGGAGTTCGGTTTTAACCACGTGTGAAGCGAACTCCCCAAGGCAGCCAATCGGAAGGTGCCAAGTCGGCGCATTACTGTATTCTGTCGTGACACATCGTGTTCCTGCTGCAGAGTGGAATTCGATATGCTTCGCTCATGACATCAGCATTTGCATGAATGCTGTGCATCACTGCACATTTGCGTCTGTCCTCTTGATGACGTCATCGCGTCATCTCGTCTGTCCATGTGATGATGTCATCACATCATCATGTCTGTCCGGTCCGTGATGTCATCGCATCACGGTCCGTCCGTACTACGGTTGATTGACATATCGGGTGAGTCTCGCAACTCACCTACTGCAGATATACATTTAAAACTACTAATATCCAATAAAAGGTCTTACTAGTTGTTGCCAAGGGAAGCTGCTATTTTCACAAAGTTTTGAAAGACTTCTATTACTTTTATCATAGATAGATGCTTGTTACCATTCTTTTGTATATTAGTAGAATAAGAACTAGTAATAACTAATTTACTACAGAGACTTTCAAAACAATGGTATAGGCATGTAGTTCTCTGACATGCTGAGGAGTTTCAAATTTTGTTTTGAGACTGTGTATGTCAACATTGTTGGCAGGATTTTGACTAACAAGTCCAACTACAGTACTACTAGGATTAGATCAATAAGGTTAGGTATGGTAGTCTACTATAGTCTATACACTTGGTAACAAGCAACAGGGCCTGCCTATTTTTGACAAGCATGAATTTTCTTATTTGACATTTTTTCAAGCTCAACCTTAGTAATGTTGCTTATTTGTGATGTTATGCGATGTCATTCAAGATTTTTAAGCTAAAATTTACTTAATATTTTAAAAGATTTATGTGTGATGATATCAGCATAGAAAAGCATGTTGTACCTACTAAGTGGGGACCAATATATTGACCTGTCTGGAGCAGGGTACAAAGATAATATCTTTTTCAACTTTTGGTGAAAAAAAATCTGAAATGTACACATTTGGTCTGTCATTCAAATGTATGTCAAGTGGTACTGGACCATCTTGGTCTACATCAACACTCTAGAAGATCCCTCAGCCGTATATTGTTGGAGGTTAGGGTTTGGGTTAGGTACCCAACAACATTGGCAGCACTGAAAGTACAATACAAGAGAGTGTGAGAATGAAACAAACTTACATTAACAGATTATATGGTGAAGGAACAAAACTTCACTCATAGAGAGGTAGACAGAGTGATGGAGGAACACTCCATAGATATAGTTTAACAATACGAACTAGAGATACATTTGTACTGTTGTCATGTCAACCATCAAATCTTTCTTTGGGTCTTGTGTTCTGAAGAGGATTGTTTTTTGTCTCAAACAAAAAAAAGAGCCAAACTGTACATTTTTGAGCCAGCCGACATACCAGAGTCTACGGAATTTCTATGGAATTTCTATGGCACATGGTTCAAGGTAGTTCCAACAATTTTGGGACAACAAAAATTTCCAAAAAATGGTCAACTTTGAGCTGAAATATAGTGTTATTGGAATTACATTCAGCCAATTCCAGAGATACTATGCAAAGCGTATGTTATTAAACTGACAGAATGCAACTTGAAGAACGACTGTTGGTCAGAACAGTCTTGAGTTATGGTTACGTGCTTTTGTGTTCACGTCTCATGGTAGTTCGGGGTAGTTTTTGACTAGTACCGTAGTAATACTCTAGGACCTAAGTGTTTTGTCACAAGGAACTTGGGGGTGGAGTTCCCAGTTGTGTTGGTATTAATTTTACTCCTAAATCTCTGTTGACTCGGTACGTACCATATACAGACTGTTTATGGTATTAGTCTACTGTATGATACCTCAGTTAGTACATACGGTACGTCCCCTGGTAATTTTGATTTTAGCACCCAATATTGCGGTTGGGATTTTTGAAATACGATTCAAATTTTGAACGTGATTGGCGATTCGACGGTTAATCCTAAACTCACAGGATGGACACCCCAACAAGAAAAAAAATTCCTTGTTTCGCGTACTCGTTTATTTCACACACGGAAAAGAAAGGTTCTCGACTGTTGTTACTGCATACAACAGAGGATCTAGTTATTGAATCTCAACATTGCATCTAAACGCACCGCATGATCGCATTATTGTAACCAATACAGTAGATACGAGAATTGGTGAGGACGAAGACGTTGAAATATTTCTGAAGTGGTTGTGATTACCGTACAAAAAAATTATCAGTGTCAACTAGGTTGATAACAATTCGATTATCGTAACAAAAAGACTAGAAGAAGCGAACCAATCGGCTCGACGAAAAGAGGACGGGAAAAAGACAATAAAAATGCCGAGCACAGCACCGCCTCCCTCTCAACCACCTCCACCTCCGAAATCAGGACCTCCACCACCCGGTCCACCGCCTTCAGGTCCTCCACCATCAGGACCACCTCCACCTCCCCCCCCACCTTCTGGTCCTCCTCCTTCATCAGGTCCTCCGCATCACCCACCACCACCACCTCCTCCTCATTACGATTCTAAAAATGGATATCGGCATCCACCGCCTCACCATCACCATCAACACCAACACCAGCACCAACACCAACACCAACATGGTCATATGATGCTTATGCCGATGCCTCCCATGGGGCACGGCCCACCACCCCACACTTACATGCCACACCACCACGGGGCTCCTCATCCAGGACCACCGCCACCGCATTATCACATGATGCCGATGCCTGGCATGTCTGGACCACCTCCATCGCATCCTCCTCCACCACCAGGAAGCAAAGGAAACCACAACAAATCGATGACGAACAAGGGCAACCACAGCGTCGGCAATAAAACAAATCCAGGTATCACTGTATCTAACGCCATGGGAAGTGTCCGACCTCCTTATGTGAAAAAGGCAACTGGTGTCAAATGGACAAAAGAAGAGGTAAGATGATATTTCTGTTCATGATGAACTTGTATTGTCTACGTTTCTAAATCTTTGCTTTTTATTTTACCGTGCTTAGGACGACGCTCTTCGTGCGGCCGTAGAAGAACATGGAGCAAAGAATTGGAAACTAATTTCACAGCGTCTACCGGATCGAACCGAGGTGCAATGTTTACATCGTTGGCAAAAGGTGCTTAAACCAACACTTGTAAAAGGGCCATGGACTGCCGATGAAGACCGTAAGGTAATCGAATTAGTGAAAAAATATGGCGCCAAGAAGTGGTCGCTAATTGCCTCTAACTTACCTGGTCGTATCGGAAAGCAATGCAGAGAACGTTGGCATAATCACCTGAACCCAGACATTCGTAAAGAAGCTTGGACGGTTGAGGAAGACAGAGCTATTTTGGAAGCACACGTAACGGTTGGTAATCGTTGGGCAGAAATCGCGAAGATGCTTCCAGGAAGGTAAGTTCAAGTGGATGGTTATATCATTATTCATCAATGATTAAGGTTTCTTTCGGGCACTCACACATTCTCTTGTTAACTACGACTTCAGGACGGACAATGCTATCAAGAACCATTGGAATTCGTCGATGCGGAGGAAAATCGAAAAATATCTCGCACGGAAACAAAATTGCGACGAAGCTCATATCCGTTACACAGATGACGGTAGATTTGACTTCATGGGGGACCTTGAAGGCGTTCTTGGTGCTGTTCGTGGCAGCGGTAAAGACAGCGGTAGAGGTCGAAAATCGAGTAGTGGGAAAACCAGGGGCCCAAATAAGAAGAAATACCAAAAGAAACAGGAGCCATTATCGAACAAGACCTACCCACCAGCTCCTGCCAGTATACCTCCTGGTGCTATGCCACACCATCCAGGAATGCACTATGGGCATCATCCATACATGCAACCACCGCCAATAAATAATAGCAAATACGTTCCAGCGCCACCCACGAGCAATTCTACATCAGGTGACAAGGAAAACATGAAACCGCATGCTACGTTTGCAAGAGATACAAAATTCTCTAAATCATCCTCATCATCAAACAATAACCACAAGACAACAAATACATCAAGTCCCAGAGACGACTGCAATTTCTTTTCCTTTTCTCCTCGTAGTACTGAGAGGCGTACTCGTCCTTTCAGTGCTACGCCAAGAGGTGATAACGATGCAATGGACTTTTCTTCTATTTCACCTTATTTTGGTAGTGGCAGCTTCACGCCTGCAAGCATGAAGAAAACAACATTTGATAAGAGCGTTGATTTCTCGACTGGTAAGAAGACACTTTTTGACTCACCTGGGATGGCTAATACTCCATCCTACGCGAGCATGAATAGTCCAAATCCTATGAATTTACAAGGAATGACTCCTATGTCACAGGTGAAGGACACTTTCTCTACTGCCATGTTCGGCGGAGAGCCAATGTTTGGGTCAGATGATACATATGATGGCGACCAACTCAACAAGACTCTTTTTGGTGATGTTTCTGATATCATGGCACAAACTCCTAATGTAAAGAGTGGACGAGAAAGCATGCGGTTTCGAATTGGTAGCGAGTGTTCCAAGAGCGAAAGGAAAGCACCGTCATCAGCATTTCGCCAGGTCACAATATCACCTATTGCTCAGTTTTCAGCATCAAGAAAAGCAAGCAAGAGTATGTTTTCTCAACGCGAGGCGGCTGCAACTCCTAGTGAAGGGCTTGGTAGCTCATTGGCCCAAGTGTCCCTAGACACGTCGTCAAAGAAGGTAGGATCAACCGACAAGGAAAAAATGCCTCCGCCTGGGCCCCTACCATCAGAAGTTGTATCTGAAGACTCTGAAAAATTTACAAAGGGATTAACATCAAAATCATGTAGCCCAGATAGCCCCAACAACATCACACAAGTTACACAAGATGAAACTGACACTTCCCATAGAGAAATTTCTGGACCAAGTCCTTTCGGCACTTCAAGTGTAATGGATGGTTTACCAACTCCTACATCTGGTGAGGACAAATCGTTTTGGACTTATGGCGACTACAGTCCCGCTCGTAGCGTTGACAACTCATTCATGCCTTTCAGTAGTCCGGCTATTAAAAAGGAAGAACTTGATGCGACACAGTACTCACCGGTAAACAAGGACCACAGCCCTGCATTTTGTAATGCTGTGGATGGCAAATCAGAACCTTCAAATCCAGCCCCAGTTACTAGAGTGGAGTCACCGTCACCAAAACGAAGAAAAATTCTTGCTGAACAGTAAGTATTTATAAATATTAACTCTATTATTATGGGTTTTGTTGGAAATAGTTTACATAGAAGAGATGGCAAGGGGCCTCTCCTTTTAATATATGTGTAGGAAACTACCACTACGATGCATAACAGTTAATTAAATCTTCCTACGATTCACACAAGTATGTTTGTTAATTATAGATCCTTTGCAAAATGCATGATTACAGACGGATTCTATGAAAGTTTTACCGAAAATCCAGCGTAAAATTTCATCGAAAGTTGTTATTTTTCAATTGCACAATATTTGTATGTCTTGCCAAAAGCTGTTTCACCTTTCCACCTTGGAATCGCTTGGAAACCGATAAGCGATAACGTCACCATTGGAAGATGCACATGTTGCAGTAAGATGTAATGAGGACCTGCCCAATCTTGGTTTAATTATGGGGAATATTTCCCTATGCATCATCCACTCAGACTAAACAGTTTACTAACAGCAAGAAGTTATGTAGACTAGAGGCTCAGCTTGTAGACCTCCAGAACATGACGTCCAAAAAATGAGTTTTTTAGTTGAGAGGGGTATATTTCATTCTGAGAGATGATAATGCGTAGGTCTCGTAGATATGAGCAGTTCAGACTTTCTAATCTTTAATTGGAATAGTTTGCAATAGAACTTCAGAGAGAGCCAAGACGTTTTTTCAATTCTTGAACACGCGGCACAAAAACATTGGTTTTAGGACTTGGGATAAGAGATGAAGCTCTGGCTCTTGCCTCTAGGGAGAGTCTCTATGGTGATGTAAACTTTATTTTATTGCACTCGCACCAGGTAGGACGTAATAAGGACTTCTAGCTAGGACCTAAGGGTCTGAAGTGAAAGTTCCTCAAAAGTAAGTGTACCGTTAGCTAGCTCTACTAATTCCTAGGACCTAGTCTTGCTGTCTGTAGGCAATGAGGCCCGTCAGCTGGCCTCAGAGAGCGAGACCGGGATTCGAGATTCTTTTTGGACTGTAAGAATCAGATATGGAAATATGTGGGTGTAATCGATGGAAAGAACGTGAAGATGATATGGTAGATATATTGCGTGAGGCTGGATGTTTGAAATTAGTAAGTAGGTGTATATTTTTTAAAGTAGGAAGATGTTTACGGAAAGTAGGGACGCCATCGAAATGGGTTACTGACACCCAGATGTTTAGCTAAATTTTCAACTTTA
>WKLE02002441.1:4886-31603 GCA_014885115.2 Asterionellopsis glacialis
GGTCAACGGTCACTTTTCACCGGTAATTCTACTGCCTCAGATGTATGGTATGCATGAATGATTTCACAGCAGAGAAGAAGCAGATGTTGCACATCATGAAAAACAGCTGGTTCAGGCTCATTCTTATTTGGTGGCGATGATATTAAAAATGCATTACATATGTGTGTAAACTGACATTTATTTACTGTGTATAGGACAACTTTAAAATACTACCGCCTGGTACATCGTGTTTGCTACTTACTTTCTACTAGGATCTAGTCTATTTAAGACCTCGGACTTGGACCTACAGTTGAAATCTGTCCCAGCTGGCTGGATTATCAATTATTATTATAAATAATTGATGTTTAACCTGGTAGAATACTGTACCTGCTACTGTAATATGGTTACCCGGTACCTGGTACAGGTACCTCTGGTACCAGTATACCTGGTACCCCGTACCAGGTAATAAAAATAAGATCACGTACTGGTACGGACTCCCTGCTGCTGGTACCGTACAACTACCTGTTAGGCGGCACCCTGCGACCTAAAAAAAAGAAAGATTCGCCCGCTTGCTTGATCTGTTTCTTACTGGTATTGTATGTACGCAGCATGTACCCAGGTAGGACCTACTAGGTACAGGTAGCGTACCATTACGGAGTACCTGGTAGGATTTAAGAACTACGTTGACTAGACTTGTGATTTCAGAAAGAGGCCGTGCATTCACAACGGCACGCTCGAAGTGTGTTATCATTCAAAAAAACGAAGTAACGTTGAATCCAATGACTGACACCACAACTTCGAAGGATCCTTCTACCGATCCACCTCCCGAAAAGAAGCCCAAGAACATGATGGAACAAGCCCCCGAAGAGGAATGGCCTGAGGCCTGGTTGATGCCCGAAGGTGAATGTAAGGATCAGAAAGCTGCCAACAAACGTGAGCCCAACGTCCCAGTTTCTGCCGCTGACATGAAAAAATTAGGCATTTGCTACTGGAAGATGGATGCTGATTCGTATAAGTACCCCACGAAGGCTATCCCCTACGACCCCAAGGATGCTGTCGATCCCAAGTTATCTCAACTTCGTGACGATCGCGGCTATTCTTACGCTGATATCATCACTGTCCATCCCGATCATTTGCCTGGATTCGATGATAAAATTAAGGCTTTCTTCGAAGAACACATTCACGATGCCGAAGAGATCCGATACATTTTGGGAGGTTCCGGATACTTTGACGTTAGAAACCTTGATGATCAATGGCTTCGTGTCCATGTTAAGAAGGGAGATCTTATGACCTTACCCGAAGGTATTTACCACCGTTTCACTTGCGACGAGAAAGATTTGATTCATGCCATGCGCCTTTTCATTGGACAGCCTGTTTGGACACCCTTCAATCGCCCTTGTGATGAGCACGTCTCAAGGAAGAAGTATGTCGAAGCTTTTGAGGCGAAGACTATTTCTGATGAAAAGAAGGAAGAGTAAGAAGATAAACCTTTACTGTAGAAAGCATGTTAATCTAATATCCAAACCACGTCATGTTGTTTTTTGAAATTAGAGATTCAGAAAAGACCGAGAAATATGTACTGATTGGTATCATAACAAATATTTGATTACGTTACTTATATCAACCATGCGATCTGCTTTCAATGTTGCAGAAAATAACGTTATCATTTTTACAGTAGTTTGCGAACTGAAGCAAATCGAAAGCTTTCCTTAGTTTTCCTTGGGCTTTTTTAAGATATGAGCAAACGTCTACATACTGAGCCAAAGAAATGTTCTTTGTGTCATTAGATCCTACAGGTTGGTCCTAGGCTATTGATATTGCGTTTCCTAGACTAAGAACCTTTAAATAATGAAGTGGAAAGGTTTTGGCTAAACAGCAGGAATTGAAGATTGCTCAAGTCCTAATTTCACAACTCTAGAACAGAAGGAAGAACTCTGCAATAGGTGTCTTTCGTGTTCATGGCGGGAGGAGAATCAGAGGTCCAATAACCTAACAGGTAACTGGTTTCAGTCTGCTAAACAGTTATTGAATATGAGGTATAAGGGCCGCATCAGTGAAGACTTGCTCTACTAGAGAGTTCTGTTGCTAAAGCGGTATGAAATAAAAAATTCAAGAACCAGGCACGAAAGAAGCAAAAGGAAACTCCGTAGTCAGGCGCCTTACCATTGGGCCAACAAGTCATAGTGAAACCTGCCCGGGATTCGAACCCGGAATCTCCTGATTTCTGATGTTTCGATGCCAGGAGGTGTGTCATCAAAATATATGAACGCTGCACATTTAATCGTGCATTCTCTAAAACTGCTCGGGTGCAGTTGCTACCGGTCCTCTACCTGGAAGAGGTCCTACCAGGTACCGGTACAGGGTAAGGTCCTCTAGAGGACTACCTAGTACCGGTACTAGGTACCTGTTAGGGCTCTACCTGGTACTAGAGGTAGAGTCCCTGTTACCTAGAAAACCAACGTCTAGGTTAATATCGGTAACATTTCAACCTACTGAATACCCAGTATGTAGCTGCGGTAACTGGTACCTTGGCTTTTAGCCGTCAAGATACCATACGTACCTGTTAGGACCTACCGTAGGTACGGTACCGGGTACAAAAGGACGTCAACCAGAACACAAGAAACAACCCAGAAACATCCAGAAACGCGATTTAAATAAAGTTTTCAAAGCTTGAAGCAGTGAAGCATTTTATTCGTGTTATCTTTTTTTTTGGTCAGGAACGCAACGACGAAAAAAGAACAAAGAACGATTGAAAATAGAAAATAAATCACACCAATAGGAGGACTCGCTTACCAACGCTGCGCTAAAAGTCTCACATCTTTTACTCTAACAAGTCTGAAGGTACATCTTTACTTACGACCACCTTCAAATATCAAACACACCATCATGCCAACCAGAAGACTTTTCAAATTCAGAAAGACAGAGGCCGTCGATAAGAATACTGTTGTTTTCAAAAAATCTGATGGAAAAATCACTGAAGTTTCAGTAGCATGTGTTAAGAAGAGCGAATTAGTTACAGACCCAACTAAAGGGCAACAAGGACAAGATCATATCATATTGGATCCATCACAATTTCGATCCATGTTAAAAGAGCGTGACGCTCAAATTTTGTCATTAACAAATGAAGTTGAACAACTTAGAACAAAGTTGGAAAAGTTGGAAACCCAAGCCCAAGCCTGCCGTTGTGGCGCACATCAAAATTCAAGTAGTAGAGATGGACCAAACATGAAATGGAAGCATTCCCTGTGGAAGTAGTCTGTTCATTCCACTTAACTAATAAAATTGCAGTAAATCTATTGTAGTCTATTCTAGGTAAAAAAATTGTCAAATTTTTGTTGTTTTCTGTTATAGGTCACACAATAGTAGTCAAGTGTATTATTCATCTAAAGTAAAAGCTGTACCGATTCCTTGCTTTCGGGTCCAATTTCTGTTTCATTCTCGTCTGTATCCTTATCACTGTCCACAGCAAGTAGTATTGATTTGTCATTAGCAACAACTGCGAAATGGTGTGCCATTTCTTCTAAAGATTTGCCCTTGGTTTCAGGGAGGTGTGTCACAAAGAACGCCAAAATTGCTAGGCAAGTACAGGCTAAAAACAAAAAATATCCACCCCATGATAACCAATTGGTCAAGGTAAGAATTGATGATGTGACCAATGTGCCAGTTAATCGATTCATGAAGGTTGTGGTACTAATGGCTTTGGCGCGGATTGTTGTTGAAAAGATTTCACTGGGAATCACCCAACCTAATGGTCCTAATCCAAGTGAAAAAAATGATACATAAATTGCCAGACCGATAATGACTTTCGTAGGACTACTAACCTCTGCAAAGAAGTCTGATGCTATCAAAAGTAATGCAACTGTGCATCCTGTGTATACAAGAAAGAAACGAATATTCCATGAGATACGTGAAAAAAATATGACCAATTATACATCAAGTTGGGGGGAGGCGCAAGTACAGGTGTGACACTTACCTGATAATGAAATGAAAATCATCGGTCTACGACCAAAATTGTCAAATAAGGGTGCCGCAACGAAGATGCATGCAAGTTTCAGCAAACCTAGTCCAGTCTTTTTTAGTCGAAACGATAAACAAAAAGCAATTGTAATCAAAATGAGGATCAACATGATGAATCGTGCACTGTTCTAATTTCCAACACCCCAAAGCGATACGTACCAAAAACATACTTTGATGTCTACGTCCATGTATACCAGCTTCTTCCATGATGAACACCAAGTAATATTGAATTGCATCGATACCGCTCATTTGTTGTGAAATAGCAGTGCCAATACCAACTATGAGCATTTTCTTTACTGCCGGTGAGGGGAAGAAAATGGCATCCCAACCAACACGACTATTGAGTCTTCTTTCTTCTTCCATATCATCCTTGATTTCTTCAAGTTCTTCTTGGATATTGTATCCCGCAGGATGAAGTCGTTTGAGGACAGCTAGTGCTTCTTCTTCTCTATTTTTTTGAACCAGCCAACGTGGACTTTCTGCCATAACAAGCCATGCTAATAAGACCATTATAACAGGCATGATCATACCTGTAGCAAACATATAACGCCAAGCACGATTGGGTGGGAGTGGATAAAAGAAGAATCCGACAACAAACCCAATTACAATACCAATATTAACCCCAATTTCAGCCCATGATACTAGTTTGCCACGATGTGATTTTGGTGATATTTCACTTATATACATTGGTCCAATAGATAAACCAAATCCAACTCCCAAGCCTACAAATATGCGTCCAAACATAAGGGTAGCATATGATTGACTTAACACCATGACAAGGATACCCAAAATGAAACCGATAGACGCTACACCGAATGAAACGCGTAATCCATATCGATTTGTAATTCGTGATGACGTAATGGCACCAACGATAGCAAAGAGATTAATACTACCCATGAACAATTCAAGATGAACATCCGATAAACCCATTGAATTTTGTACAAGTATACCAGCATCCGTATTTACACCAATATCAAATCCTAAATTGCATGAATTTAGAGCTGCACAACCTGTTAACAAGTAAACGTAGGGCGGTATACCCGAAAGATATTCGGTGTTACTACTGCGAGTTGATGAGGAAGGAGATATCGATGACTCTTGCGAAATGGCTAAAGTACCATAATTCATTCCATTTTGTTCACTAGACGAAGGTGGACTGTGACTACCATTCGACGAGACACCATTATTGGTAATGGGTTTGAGATCTTCACTGACAGTGGTACTTGAAGTATTATAACTACTCAAGATTCCAGTTATTCTCTTGAACATCTTCTACTTGATCACTCTAGGCCTCTAATGCTGCCGAGCGTCTAATGATGTGTTTGCTATCAGTTAGGCTGCTGACTTCGTCTTCGAGTGTTCGCCGAGCCAAAAAAGGTCTTATAAAAGAAATGAAATAAGAATGACAATAACGCTGATCTTCCGTTGACACCCAATCGTCGAGGATATTTTGGGATGCATGGGGCTACTGGTACCGGATGTACCTTGTAGGACCTACTCTAACGTAGTACCGGTAGATGACGTCGATCATCGCGAGACTCCGACAACCTGTACCATACTAAATTTATTCGTAGAGTCTTACGAGAGAAGTGTGGGTGTCTTGCTTGCTTCGGGTTTTATTCGATGAGAGTTCTGCTTGTCGAGGGACCCAGTTCCGTTTTTCCACAACGCACTTGATACTAACTAGGAGCGCACTTTCATTCTTGGATGGGCATGTTCCGAATGATTTGACAACTGAAATTTCAAATTTAGCAACATCTGCTCTTTCATTCATGCCAATAAACCTGGGCCTGACAATACAGTAACTCACAGCTCCAAGTTTTCCATCCTCTACGCCGTCAGTACCTTCCTTTTCAATGGGTATGCAACCCCACGAAAAGATCTTTCTTCGCTTTGATGGTGACACCAAGATGGGATTATTTTGAAAAAAATTAAATATAATAGTCAATTCATAAATGAAAGAAGGTAAAGTTTTTATGATATGCTATTATATTAGTTTTAAAATGAAAGTAATTTTTCAGACTAGAGCTGATCAAGATGAATCGCAACAACTCGATTGCGGAAACACCGTTTTTTCTGAAAAAGACTATCTATGGTAGCCCAAGAGTAGTCTTAAGCAATTCCTTGTTTGCTTCGACAGCGTCCTCTTCAATACCTGAGAAGTCGAATGCCTCATAAATATTGTAAATCTGGTAGGCTACTGCTTCTGGAACATCAAGGTCTAGCTCACCGCTTGTGAATTGAGCATACTGCACAAGTTCAGTAATGGGTTCTACGCAGTTCTCCTCACGTCCTCTCAACAATTCTCCCTGAACCAATTCGTATGATTGCTTAGCAAGACGAGTGACGATGCTTTCAAATACCTTTTCAGCTTCGTCGGATTCAAGACCAAGAGATTCTTGAATTTCTCCCAACATATCACCACTTTCAACGGTAAGTGCACCGGACTTCAGGCCGGGAATAATTTCAGCTTCAAACATCTTCGTCAAACGAGTCTTGGAAATTCCAACATCATTTACAAGGTCCATACCCATTCCATTGCACTTTTCACGGAAGGCCTTCACCGTTTCTGGTGATGGGTTATCCATGACTGCATCAATTTCTTCAGACAAGACCTTCTTTTGAGCGGCAAGGAGCATCTCTTCAGACTTTTCAGCAGATAGACCAAGCTTGCCTTGAATGTTGGCAAGGAACATCATATCCTGCTGATCAAGTGTACCCTTAGTCTTCATCGAGTTCGATACAAAATTTTCATATACAGTGCTTCCGATGGTTCCACCAATTTCTTCCATCTTTTCACTGGTAAGACCAAGAATACCACCAAATGTAGCCTTTGCGCCTTCGTAACGGCTAGCCTGTGGACCCTGTGTGGTGAAAATTCCAACAATAAATTGGCGGTAAAGCATTTCTGCGATTTCAGATTCGACACAACCAGCCTCAAGAGCAGTGATGGGGTATGTAGTCTCGTATACAGGAACTTCTTCCATGACTGTTTGTTCCTCTCCACCCTCTTCTTCGGCAGGAATCTTCTTTTCAACCTCCTTCGTACCAATTTCTTTCTGTTGTGTGATGTCATTCTCAGTGTAGAAATCAACAAGGTCCATAATGTCACTCATGATATTTACGTCAGCCCCAAGTCCAAGAACACCCTAAAAGAGGAGAACGGAGGCATTCAGTTGTCAGCAATCTAATAGGAATGAACGAAAATAACACACATGTGCCATTGGTAAGCACAGACAACAAAAGTGAAAAGCTCTCAACAACTTACATCAGCTCCCTTTCCAGTTTGGAAAAGATCTTCACCCATATCTTTGCCACGTCTTTGTGACAATTGTTGTTGAGTAAGCTGAGTGCGTTCAAATTCGCTGACAATCCATTCAACCTTGGGAATCATCTTATCCTTAACACCCTCGAGGAATAAATCCATGGTGATCTCTTCAGAGACACCAAGACGTTTCTTTAAGTCATCCAATGGAGCACGGAATTCAGGCCGGATAACTCCTGTCGAACCCATAGCTTCCATGAGACTCTTTTTGTAAACACTTCCAAAGTATTCCGAATGAGCAGGGTATGTATCTTCCACTGTCAACGTGAACATTTGCCGCAAGGCATCAAGAGCTTCCATGTCTTCCACAGTAGGGATGCCACCGGGTGTCTATAATGATTGAAAATAAAGAGCAATGAAAATTAGCCAAATGAAATTTGTATTCAAACGTATTTTCGACACTTGTACTAGCTCACCTTTTGTTGGACACTTGCAACGGCCTGGGTGTACAAACCAGCTCCCGTTTCTTTCAAGAAGTCTTCGCTTAATCTGTAGCTACTCATAACCTCATCAATGTTCTTTTTCATATTGACAACAAGTTCAGGTGTGTAGTCCTCCAAAATTTCTGAGGTTGCTGTTTGAAGTGCCTTTTGCAATTCAGGTCCAAATGCACCACGAGCCTGGAATTCCGCTTCGGTATCCGTGATTCCAATAAGTCCCTTAATTTCCATAACCTTTTGGTATGCTTCTTCTGAGAGCTTACCATCTTCACTTTTACGGACAGTTCGTGTCAAAAAGATCTTGTAAAGCTTGATACGTTCATCGGAGGACAGGAAGCCGCATGCAGAATCCTTGTCACGAGGATTGCAGAAAGTTTCATCGAATTTCTCAAAATCTGCCCAGCCGGACTTGGCAAGGACAGCAATAAGTGCCTCCTTGGCTTCAAGAGCTTCCAACAAATGGTCGTAAGTAGCAGCTTCGTTATTGACCTTGGCAAATTTGTGGGTCTCTTCAAGGGGCTTTCCGAGTGCTTGCATGACCATAGAAGATAAAAGGTCCTTGGAAGATTCCTCCTTCAACAAGAGTTCTTCGCGACGTGCAGTCAATTCTTCCCAGGCAGCATCAGGTGTCTTAGTTCCAGAAAGGACATCCTTCATGGCAGCAAGAGCTGTAGCTTGGAACAATGGCGTGGCTTCGACTGTGATTTCATAAGCAGAATCGGTATCTGACAATCCAAGAACTTCTTGGAGTTCGTTAAGCTGCGAAAGTTTTGAAATAAGTAGGAAAATGAGAAGTTAGCAATGCTTTGAAAGTCAATCATGCATTCCTGTTAGCTGAAAAAAAAGGTATTTTTTGACTTGGACTCACTTTTTCCATGGCACCATCGGCAAACTTGAGAGTAAGTGGGTCGGCCTCGGGTGTTTCATCGGCATCATCATCGTCGTTATCATCAGAGTCGAGAGCTTTTCCCAGCAAAGTTCGGACTTCTTCATTAAAGGCGGTCATGTGCATGTCAGTAGCAGTATCATCTGAAATTCCCAAAGTTTTTCTGGCCCGACTCAGCATATCAGAAGAAACCTGTCCAGAGCCAAGTTTGGATCGGGTTGATTTAAGTGCACGTGAATAAAAGGGTTCAGCGACATCAGCAACGCGGTCAAGAGCCTGGTTAACCTTAAGGTCGAGAGCTTTGGCAACGCGAGTCATTTCATACAAGAAGGCTTCCTCTGTTTCACCACCCTGACGGAAGGCACGCTCTGTCAAAAAGAGCAACTTATCCATACTCAAACGATCAGGATGATCCGGATCATCGAGATCTTCCTTTGGTGTAAATAGACAAGTAGATCTGTACCATTCTGATGCAGCGGCAGCGTGTGCTGCACCTACGGCAAGATTGTCCATACCAAGACAGGCCTTCAATTGTTCCAATTCCTTAAGCTCAGATGTCTTGGGGTGCAAGTTGTGTTTGACCATTCCCTGCAAGTAGGCAGTGTAAATTTCAGTGCACATGGCTTCAAAGTCCTCATCCAAAACTCCATACACATTCTTGACCTCGTTGACATGGTGGTTGGTTTCCTTAGGATTGTCAATACCATGATCGATTAAGGCTTGTGCAATAGCTGGTTTGGCGGCAGTCTCGGCCAAGGAGTCAAGCTTGGACTTGCCAATAGCACCAGCAACACCGGTTACAATTGCACCAGCAGCATGTGCAGCAATTCGGCGAGATGGTACGATACCAAATCCAAGTGCAGCAGAAACAGGGATACTAGCATAACCGGCAAGTTTCCATAGTGTGGGAGACTTACGCATTTGCTTAGAAACTGCAGGGGCGTTTTCAGTAAGTTCCTTAAGTTCTTCGAAACCACCACCAGATTCAGCCATGAACATCGACATTGTGGAACGACGCTGAGTACTTCTAGAGATACTTTTTGTTGTGTGCATGATGGATGGTTTTGGAACAAAAGCGGAACTCATTGGTGTGGATGGTCGACCAGCCATTGGTAAAGTACCAAAGGCAGACACACTAGATGTCTGGGCCGATGCTGACAAAACGGCAATCAATGCTGCCGATCGGAACTTCATGGTGATATTTACTTTTCAAGTATTTTTTCGTTGTGAAGAGATATGATGTGATGTATGAAAATCTGATAGTCCGCAGTAATATAGGTGCGTTGTGGGAGAGATTAAAAAAAAGACCAGGAGTGAGAAAAAGATGAGAATATTTTCCTTTTTGTTCCATCACAGCCATCAGTTGAAAGAATGTTGATGGGATAACTTATTCTCAATCCAAAACAACAACTGGAACCTACTTTGTGATCGATATCTTTGTTGCGGTGTATTGGGGGTGTCGAGACTTTGAGAGGTATCTAGAGAACAATTCGTCAAGACGGACGAAACACCAATTTGCAACAAGAGCAACACAAGAAGTTGTCTGCTATTTTGCACGCGTCACTTGGTGAAAAATCGACAAACCTTCTGTTTTTGCTTCGGATGTTGAAGAGGCAGGCAGCTCTTTGTTTTCACGTGGAAACAGAACGGAAAAAACGTGAGCAAACATCACCACTGCTTTTTTACGCGGAGGGGGTTATCTCTCCACGCGGCACGGAAAGACCACAAAAGTGCGTAAGCCAGTATATTTCTACGATGCTTCTACACAAGTTGAACCTTCTGTTCCCCAAAACGGGATATGAGCTCTTGTCTCTCCCATTCATGATTCTAATAGTATTAAAACACTCCCATCTGTTTTCATGCTTCTGGGGCGGGCTTCTCATTTTTTTGTTACCCAATGGTCTTCAAGTAGCTAAGTTGGATAACTCCAGAATCTAGACATGGAGACTAGAAGACTCTCTAGGGCTGGGACCAAGGACCTATTTTCTAGAGGAACCAGAGCTTGCGATTGCCCATTGTATCGTATTGTTCAAATTTGTTGCCTTTCATGTTTTGAAAATGTGTACGAGTATTTATTAAAAAAAAGACACGTATTTTTGATAAGATTAAACTTTTTCACTATTACAAATTGAGCTCTACTTCTTCCACTCAAAAATTCTTCTGGTAATTTATGGATGCCAATATGATTTCAGCTCATATTTCTATTAATGCCAGGGGATCTACCGTCCGTGAAGACGGGTGGAGATCCAGTTGTACATGAATTTGCTCTCTTGTAACCCCTAGCTCAAACCCTTCATCATCTCATCAACCATGAAATCATGGACCACCATAATCAATAAATAAAGTCTGAGTCGCAAAACAGTTTTCATTACAATAAGCGCGTAAGCAACGAAATATGTGTTTTAATTCACACTATCAGGTATTGCAAACATAAAACCACCACTCTTGCAAAGGAGGGTACATCCCTCGGTTGCAGATGATGATGCATCTAAGATGTATCCAGTAGGTAATCGCAGCCAATCTCCTTTTTTGTAAGATCCTTCTGTATCAGTAAAACCTCCATCTACCACAAAGATCTCAAGACCATGTTGTCCAACTGTTTTTGGAGGCGTTTTAGTTGCACTCTTCCATTTTTCTAACCACTGGCGTTCTGGATATACGTTTTGACTATCGTCCATTGGATACAAACACTTTTCCTGTACTCCTGGTATGTCTGTATCTACCCAGGGGACAGAATTGGAATCAAAAGCAACTTGAGATCGGATTTTGCCCTCAATAGCATTTGGATACTGACGAAGGCGTACTAATATTAGATTTCCTTCTGTGCTACTTGGTGCATGTTCAAACCCCTCAGGATTCAAAAGAAAGACACCAGGTCCATGGTCACCACGTGAGTCACTAAATGTCCCTTCTAATACAAATATTTCTTCACCCTCTGGATGGGGATGCATTGGAAAGGCCGCACCAGGTAAATATCGAACTATAGATGTAACCGACCCACTTTCTTGTCCACCGGCACGAAAGCATCGCTTTCGTTCAACTGTAGCAGATGGTCCACTTTTGACCCAATCCATTTCACTTGTACGCATCAATACTCGAGATGATAAATCATCATTCAAATTGTCACTGCTTTTACTCATGGTTGTTGTCGTAGACGAAGCCAATGCAATCAACAAAATATTACTCAAGGGTATCATGTACTAAACAGGAAAAAAGTTCTATGTTAACGCCAAAGTCCAAATGCATTGTTCTTCTCTTGGGTCACCTTGTCACGATTTGCTCTTTCCATCTAGAAGTACGGTAGGTCCTCTAGCTAGAGAGGACTATCAAGCGCAAAAAAGATACCTCTTCTCAATTTGAAGTCGAGTGAATCGAACCGCTTCGAACGAATCAAACGCCTCGAATTTTTCGAGATCCGTCTACACTCATATTTTTCTCCTTCCTTTGGACATTATGAACCAAGAGAATAATGGAATCCATGAACATGTTTTTTATAGACAACTGTCTAGTTGGAGCATTTCATGACCAAAACAAGTTACTCTATTCCATCAAGAACGGATCATCACAGTATTAGCAAGGGAATATTTCATGTTTAGAATAATATATAAATTTATGCTGTACATCAGATATGTTAGTCATGTATCTAATCCTTTTGCCCCCGAAGAAAAAATTAGGACAGTTTTTCTTTGTTGGATCGATTATTATTTGCTCCAGTCTTTTTCCTGTTTCGGTTCCTTTTCTTCTTGGTAGCAGTTCCGTTGGTAGTACCTGCCGGTGATGATGTATCAACGGGTGTTTGCTTCGCCAGTTTCTGGGGTGACGACTTTTTAGGAGTAGTAGACACAAATCTACCGTAGACTGAAGTGAAAGGTGAAAAGGAAGGTCCCAAGAAGAAAGGAAGTTGCAAAATGCCAACAATTTGCATAAATACACCTACAAAAACTACACCAAATGTTTTTGTATCCATATCACCCTGCAAAAATGGAAGGAACGTCTTTTCGCGAAGGAATTGACCAACAAATCCCTTGTCATCATGAACATAGAAATGATAAAATGTTGCACAAAACAATCCTGCACGCAACCACATATATCATGCCATAAAAATGTAATCAGACGCCATACAAAAGAACCGAGTGAGAAACAACCAAAATTATTTGGGAAAACAAAAGAACCAAGTGAGAAACAACCAAAATTATTTGGAAAGAGCATACACGCACACATTCAAGATTTTCTGTTCCGTATAGCATTGTACTCTGTTATATATACGCACCGTTTTGGAAGGGCCATGGCATACCATTCTTCAAGTATTCATGGAATCCCTTGGTGAAGAAACCAGTCATATTTCCTAAAAGTGTTGCATTGAGGATAGGACCAAAGACGGGGATGGGGTAGTACTTGGATGGATTACTTTTTAATGCTTCAAAGGCAGCTCCACAAAATTTGACAACACCTTGACTACGGAACAATTGTGCGCAGCATGTTGTCACCAACACAACGGGTAAGGAATTTCCAAGTTTGTACCCAATGTCAAAGGGAGTGTAATTCACCAATACGAAGGCAATGATACAAGCGAACCCATTTAGATCATTAGTAAGCATCCCCGTAGGTTTACCCATCCAAAAAAAGCCAAAAAGAGCACCACCATAGCTTAACAAAACACTATAAAGGAATGCATGGAACCATCCTAATTCGTTCTTCTTATTCGGTCCATTCCGAACTGTCATGGCACCTTGAAATGCCATCCAAAAGCATTGTGCTTCAGGAGCATAATCAAAAGAAGCTGTCAAAAATGACACAATAACTGGAGGTAGGAAATCCATGTTTGTATTGTTTATTGTTGGTAGTACAGTATGCCTATGATCGAGTTACAGAAAATGCTTCAAATGTTCTTTGAGGAAAGGTGAAGCAATCAAAAGAAAAGTCTCTATCTAGATAACAGGTGCATGCAAATTGTTGCAATTGAAAAGTGAGTATTGCAGTCGTTGTGAGAATAAACTTCTCTGAACCAGTGAACACACACAAGTTATTTGTGATTGTTGTTGCTTCTTGGCAGTGCCACCAAGGGACTTCTTTTTGATTGGCAGGGAAACGACAAAGCTGTGCAACACAAGCACCCAAAAGTCTAATCATAACGAGAAACAAGACAGTCTCTACCTGGTATTGCCCAGAGTTGTCCACACCGTTTCAAAATTGGTATCCGACGCGGTCAATATTTCAGTGATCCAAGACCACAGGAGAAAAAGCAGAAGAAGAACAGACAGACAGGTTGTGACACTTTTTCAACTGGTCATGAGTTTTTCGTATAGTAGGACGGACCATTCATCGACCGATCGGAACTGCGTTTTTTAGGTACTCTCAACTCGTATGAATAGTTTTGGTAAGAGTATGTTGAAGAATTTTTTTGCTTCCAGGTGGCATGGTCTTTGAAAGTCCGGAAAGTACGTACGAAGCATGCACGATTCATGCGAGAAGTTTACACTCGTACCTGGTACCAGGTACGGTACCTGATACTCGGGGGTAGGTAGGTCCTACCTAGGATCCACCAGTACTTCATAACGGTACCCCCAGGTACCCGTGCAACCCCGAGCGTCGAATCTTTCGCTTGCGTTGAGGATTTGTTGGATCCTTGACAGAAAATATCTTCATCGAGAGCCCTCCAATCAAAAAAACGCTTTTCTAGAATTTTTGAAAGTGGATGAAAAAAAATTTGACACCTTTTTCGCTCAGAACACTATCGTACTGTCGTTGTTCGACACCAGACACACACACACAACTTTGGTATTATTTGGAAAAAAAATCTTCCATAAGCACATCCCAACCATGGCAAGATTCTCATCTACCGCTCTTCTCTTGCTTGTTGCCAGTAAGTTCTTATCTTCACCGTGGAAAGGAGCAATGACAGATGAAATCTTCTATTCATCTGTTTCATTCGTTATTTCTTTACGACAGAATCTACCCAGATTCTGACTTTTTGTCGTCGTCGTCGTTTTATGCAATTGCATTTTTGTCCATATACAGGTACAGCTTCTGCCTTTACAGGAAATCCTCTTTCTCCAACTCCCTTTGGTGTGAGTGCAAAGGATTCTGCGACATCATTGCATATGTCTACTATCAAATCTGTGGTAGCACGTGAGATTTTGGATTCGCGTGGTAACCCCACCGTCGAGGTACGTGCTATTTTTACGAAGCCAGCGAAAATGACCTTGTCAAAAAAAAATTCTATTTGATGAAAATGCTAATGCCGATCAATATGTATGAACTGAAACACCCCAACCAACGTATCTCTGCTGAATTATTACATCGTATTTGTAGGTCGAACTGGGCACAGAGGATGGAGTCTTTCGTGCATCTGTTCCTTCTGGTGCATCTACTGGTGCCTATGAAGCTTGTGAACTTCGTGATGGTGGAGACCGTTACCTTGGCAAGGGTGTCCTTCAGGC
The DNA here is from genome assembly GCA_014885115.2 of Asterionellopsis glacialis. Classification (NCBI taxonomy): domain Eukaryota; phylum Bacillariophyta; class Plagiogrammaphyceae; order Rhaphoneidales; family Asterionellopsidaceae; genus Asterionellopsis; species Asterionellopsis glacialis. Next base: position 19,974 of record WKLE02002441.1, read on the forward strand.
TGTTGGCAACGTAAATGACGTCCTTGGACCCGCCGTGATGGGATTAGATCCAACCAACCAAAAAGAAATTGATGACGTTATGCTCGAACTTGATGGTACTCCCAACAAATCAAATCTTGGTGCCAATGCTATTTTAGGAGTGTCTCTTGCTGTCTCCAAGGCTGGTGCAGCTGCTAAGGGTGTCCCACTTTACGTTCATTATGCCGATTTGGCTGGAAACAAGGAAGAGAAATTCACCATGCCTGTCCCATGCTTCAATGTCATTAATGGTGGATCTCATGCTGGAAACAAACTTGCCTTCCAAGAATACTTTGTTATCCCCACAGGCGCCAAGACATTCGCCGAAGCCATGCAAATTGGATGTGAGGTATACCACACTCTTGGAAAGATCATCAAGGCTAAATTTGGTGGTGATGCCACTCTTATTGGTGATGAGGGTGGATTTGCCCCTCCCTGTGATAACCGTGAGGGCTGTGAACTCATCATGGAGGCCGTGAAAATGGCTGGATACGAAGGCAAGTGCACAATTGGTCTTGATGTTGCAGCCTCAGAATTCAAGGTCAAGGGAGAGGACAAGTACGATTTGGATTTCAAGTATGATGGTGACCTTGTTTCTGGAGAGGAACTTGGAAACCTATACCAAAGCCTTGCTGCTGACTACCCCATTGTCACTGTTGAAGATCCCTTTGATGAAGATGACTGGGAGAACTGGTCTAAGTTCACAGGTAAGAATGGTGAAGCCTTCCAAGTTGTTGGTGATGATTTGACTGTGACCAATATTGAAAAGATTGGACGTGCCATCGACGAAAAGGCATGTACTTGTCTTTTGCTCAAGGTAAACCAAATCGGATCGATTTCCGAATCGATTGCAGCTGTGACTAAATCCAAGCAAGCTGGATGGGGTGTTATGACAAGTCACCGTAGTGGAGAAACAGAAGATACCTACATTGCCGATCTTGCCGTTGGCCTTTGCACAGGACAAATTAAAACTGGAGCTCCATGCCGATCTGAACGTCTTGCCAAATACAACCAACTTCTTCGTATTGAAGAAGAACTTGGTGCAGAAAACACCATTTATGCCGGTGAAGGTTTCCGTACAACGGGATGGATGGGTTAAATAATTTGGTGTGGAGCGTTGATACGTATATCAAATATGTATTGGAATGTATCTCAAGAAACAAGAAAGAAACTATTTCTTCTCGTACACGCCATAGATATCTACTCTCGTAAAGTTTAAATTTACATATCAAAAAAGTTAGTTTTTATCCTGACCCCGTCTCCCATATATTTTTGTCATCAACAATACGAACACAAAAAAATCCAAAAGTCAACAAAATTCACTGAGTGGTGAAATAGACGGTATTGCTTTGGTTGTGGATAAAGGCAAGCTTAGTAACCTGCTCGCTGTTCACTTCAACCTGTGCTAGAATGGATACTATTTAGAGGTGTATCGAATATGAGATAATCTTCCAGCTTTTTTTCAATCGCTGGAATCCAAACTTTGCTCAAAGCATCTGAATGAGAAAAATCCTTCAAAGCATCCAAACTATTCGCAACAAGCAATTTGCAATGAGTATAACCATGCGATTTATCAGGCCAGCTGAGCGCCTCCAACAATTGATTCTTATCTAGGTTATCAGCTCCGCATGCAGCAAAGGATGCAGTAATCCCAGTAATTGCATTGAATTCTTTTTCAATGAGACGAGCGAGTTGCTCCGTTTCTGTTGCATCTACACTAGGAAGTTTAAAGAAAACAATCCGAAGTAAAGCTTCATTACAATTTGGCACTGTAAATGGATATGGAATTATCAGTGGAGTATCCATGACAATAATGCTTTCAAGATTATCTTTTATTGCAGGTATCCAGACTTTGACGTGGGCATCAGAGTGAAGAAATCCCTTCAGGGCGGTCAAGTCCTCGGCAATAATAACCTCACAATGAGTATATCCGTGTGATTTGTCAGGCACAACAATTTGTTCTAAAAACATAGCCTTGTTCAGAATACTTGAAGAACCGTACGAAGCAACCGATGCCTGGATTCCTGGTAAAGAATTGAAGCCTGATTTGAGCATCTTCTGTAAATCATCTTCAAATTCTTGAGTAGACTCTCGAAATTTGAAGAGAGCAACGTGAAGAATCATTGTAGATTGTAGATGTAATAAGAAAAACAACAACAAAAATGTTGAATCTGATCGGTTAACTCAGCGAAACGAAATACATCAAAGAGATGCTCTTCAGTCTTAAGTGTCTTGCTGTTGAAAAGATCTTTTCGGTTTGTCGGTTTTTCACCCAAAATTTGGCCAAAAGATCTTCGCCCTGTCTCTTCCTATCGGTCGGACCGAAGGGGAAAGAGCAGAAAAACTCTTCACGGACGACGGTGTTGATAGTTTTTCCCCTCATTTGCAGAGACATGTGCTAAATTAAGCTCTATTGCCACGCAACAATCATGATGTCAACAAGCCTCAGAGCCACTCAACTCAAGTGCAGTTCATTGCTGTGCATATGCACTGTAATTTCGTAACATATTGAAACATCTGCTTTTTTATGCTTCTCGTGATTCTAAATGAATTAAAAACAAGATTGTGTTACGTGCTTGTGGTTGTCATGTATTGGTGTCTTCTTTCCTGCTCTAACTGTGCATGTTTGCAGAACACAAAAATAGATTGATTTGAGATTATGCACCTAGTTCAAAGAAGTCAGGAAACTATAGAACCAAAATCCAAGTGTAATTTCTTGAGCAAAGCCAGAAATCATGAATTAAAGAAAGGCCCCTTTAAAAAACAAGCTCAGTCCAATTTGGTTCTGTTTCCTGAGTCAGAGGCAAATCTTCCTGTATCTACTAAGTTGTGTGCTCTCAGTGCTCAGTGCAATAACAACAAGCAGATTTTTAGTTGTGATACATCACCATACTACTAGAATTTATTGGAATTCTTCTACTTTTCATTTCTTCATGTGATATATGAGCATGCCATTCTTTTCATCAAAATCAAGAATGTTATTTTGATTTGAGCTCTTGAATTATAGCATCATTGATGTCACTTGAACTCACTTTAATTGCCTTTGTCTAGGACTCTCATTGATGAATCTTCTGATGTCAATATATATTGTGAAGATGAGGATCACCAAATATTTCTTTGCATCCACCAAGGGTGTCTTCTAACTGCTACTTATCATCAGAATAATTGCCAATCTTTGATTCTTTTTGTACTTGTATACTATATGCTTGGCAGCATTGGAAGATTAGAGTTCAACAACATTTTCATAATAAAACATAATACAGGTATAGTAATCATTTTTATAAGTAATTTCTTTTCTTATTATTATTTTTAAGGAGAAGAGTAAATTGGTGCTCTTTCTTTCTAAACATTTGTTCTTCAGTAATTGTGGATTTAGACTTATTGAACAAGAATCAAGAATCAATTAACTTAATAAACAAAAATACAATTGCCTGCTTGCAAAAGTATTTCTGATTTCTATGGTTGCAGATCATGCAAAAAAAAATTTCTGAATTTGAAGGTACACATGATGATGTTGACAGGTGTAATTATATATAGCTTCTCAATAATAGCCACAAACTTGAGGGAAACTTACTTATAAAAAGGATTTTGGCTCTTTTGTTTGTTTATATTTGAGAAGCCCTCAGCAAGTCTTATTGCTTTATGAAAATGATATGGGATCAGTTGAAACATACAAATGCTTCTTAAAAAGATTTCATGTTGGACATTTATTGTTCTTCTATTTTTGGTTTGGGTGCAGGTCCCTGTAGTTTCCTATCATTCCACAAGTGGTTGCAGTAGAAGAGCCATCCCTGCATTAAAATACATGTTTGATATCTACCATTTAACAAGTAATTTTTTAGATTGTTCAACTGCATAGTACTATCAAAGTTGATTCTCTGGAGGAATGTATTTAAGGACATGCAATACTCTTATCATCCAAGACACTAAACAGTTTGTTGTATCTAAAGCCCTCTTTTGGGTCATTTGTGTATGAGGGGTTTGATCAAAATGGGTATAGTATTTAAATACCAAAAGGAACAAGTAGGTAATATAAATTGCTGTCACTCCTACTAACAATTATTTTAAAACTTCTCTATGCTTGGTTTGTGAAATGCCACAAAGCCCATCATCAAGAAGGAGGATGTAGAAACAGAAAGAAGAGCAGTGCTAGACTACAGTATTCATTAATACATCCAATATCATCATGTTTTTGTTGTTACAAATGCCATCACCCATCACTTTGGTTTTCTGTTCTTTTTAGATTTGTGGGTCAAATGTCTGACTAGGATACCAGAGAGGGTAGTCATGCCCCCCTTGTTTTGTCTGGTTTACAAATGTAAGGAAGTACCATGATTATACCACAGAATGATTGTGTAGATGAGACTATTTGTGAGTATTGTAGACATCAATCAAGTTAACAATACTGCCCACCTCAGTTTTTGAGCTTGGTGCTTTTTTTTGTGGTATTACTGATTACTTGTACAACACAAGATTCAAAAGCAGGGGGACACATAGTTTCAAGGTTACCTCACTAATCAAGACAAGTTCATCTATGGTATCACTACTTTCTCTCTTAAATAAGTAGACAAGGGTAGAGTGTTGAAGATTATATCACAGCTAAAAAGTTTGATCATAGTATTTGCTTTAATTTGTTACCAAAGAACTGCAAGAATATCATTATGCTGTAGACCTGAATGACCTACTATTGTTTTGTCCTGGTAAATGAATTGCTATCTTTTATCAGGTACACTATAAAATGATACAGACTGGAAAATAATACACTATATGGAGGAGGATCAAAGTAAGAGCTCAGTGTGGTTGTAATCTTCAAGTCACTTAGTATTACATTTTCTCTCCTCCTCAACATCACCAACACTAACAAAGATTGATTGCATCCTTTTGAGTTTATCTGTCACGGGCAACAAAAGTAATATATATGAACTTGTTGATACTTCTTTATACTATCAGTGTGTCATAAACTATTGCTTCAATAGGACCATCATGTTTTAGATGAGCAGATTTGCTAATTTCTCCTGACTTTGGTTATTTGCTTCTCTAATTGAATGCATCTACTATTGCTTCTGGTAATAATAACTGTTTGATACTTTACATTGGGGTGGGGGGTGTTTATAGTATCTATTTTTGTTACATATCAACAAATAATAGACATTTCATCTGGATTTCTAGAGTGTCACTTGCCTAAATTCACACCAACAATTTCACCTTCTCTATTTGGCATTTTTCTTGCCTAGAAGGAATGTTTGCTGCAGGAACATTGAATGAATTGTTCATCTGGTGAAATGCTAGTAGGTAGTATTCATGATTTTGTTCAAGAAAGAAATAGGGAGAAATGCTTATTTGGTTTATTTTCTATTTTTTGCACCTCCTCTCTGACATCATCAGCAGCCTTTTGATTTATTGTCTTTTTTTCTTTCTTCCACTGATTCATTTTTCTTTCTTGTCTTAATTGTTTTCTTGCTGGTGTTGCTTTATTAATAAGGTGTTTACTATGGGCAACAAAATGATTGAAGCCTGGAGCCTGGAGCCTGTTGACTGGCGTAACCAAACATTTTCTACCATATGGCTCTTGGTTACAAAATTCAACCTAATTTTAAGGTAGCTGGATCTTTGTGTGTGTCTTGCAAGTTGAGCTCACAAATAAGGACAAAGTGATTTGTCATTATGGAAGTAGTATTGAAAGTTCTTTATCTATAAACCTTATGATTCACTGCAATTGATCAAGGTGTTTATGCAAAAAAAGTATCTTCTGCTATTTGTTGTAGAGCAATAGAGAGACCCCCAGTTTTGAAACCTTGTTTGGACTATTGCCTATTAATTACTGCTGACTGTTAAAAAAATACTTCACATGATCCTACTGCACAGATTCTGCTTCTGTCTTTTATCATATCATGATTGTTTCTGCTGATATCTTTCAATTTATATCCTCCTATCATATCATGCTCAAACATACTTGTGATGATAGCAATTCCTCTGTGGTGGACTTAGCAAGTATGTTTGCAATCAGAGACCAAGAAGCCTGGTGCTGAGTTTAGAGTTTGTGGTTTGATTATGATATGTATAACATATAAAGAGAGCCTTGCCAATATATTGACAGTAATGGAAGCCTTCTTCTTTGAATTGTTTCTGTGCTATTGGAGTCTTTTTCCCAAAATTTAATTTTACTAAACAATAAGTGCTTCATACTGAAATTTTCTGTGTATCAACTTATCTTGTTGACTTTTTATGAAAATAAGAAGAATAAATAGAAGTAGTGTACAACAAAGTAGCCAAAAAGAGAGGAAGAAAACACAAAAATAATAGCAACAGCAAGAAATATTTACCACTCCCAGAGACCTGAAGCAACACAATTCAAAATATGCTGGTCCCCCTTTGGAGCCTGGAGGACTAAGTGTTTCAGTGAATACCACACCTGCTCTGATTCCAAAATGGGATGCATATATTTTAGATCAATATACTACTAGTAGTGAATTTGTTTCCTTGCACTACATTTCAGCTGAGCAACCGTCAATACTGGATAATCTAGAAGAAAAGAATCAGAACACCATGTTTAAAGTGGAGAAAATTGTACTATATGCTATCCTTTGCCCTGGCTTGTTTCAACTTGAAACATAGGTTTATGATTTCTCCTGTATATTCTACAAGATGACATTGTAATATATAAAATATCATCATGGATAAAGTTTATCAGGAAGAAAAGGTGCAAGTATTTCATCTTTTCTCTCATATAAGATAACAAGTATGATAACAAGTATTTACAATAGTTGCTATGAGCATTGTTTGTATTTTTATTCCCTTCAATTGAAAGCCAAGAATTCATTCATTTGTATTTTAACATGTTTCACTATTTGTGTATGATATGCCATACTTGGTGGAATAAGGAATTTTTTAGGGTACAATAAGAATGATTTTCAAAATATTTTGTACAGCAGGGATATGATGACATCATATCTCTACCAAGTTTGGTTAAAGTCAATCAAGACAAAGTCTGGATCACCACAACATGGAGAAAATAATTGCTTATTACATCCTTTAATAGGTCAAAACTCACAGGTTCTTTTTGACCATTACTATGCAATGTTAGTATTGACTTGCAGGAGCTCTTTGTATCCAGCTTGCTTAGTTGCAAAAGAACTTGAAATAAGAATTTATTATTACATATTACCAACTGGTTCTTTGTATTGTTCTATAATAGTGTTAATGTAAAAAATCTTTTATTTTATTCCTGCTGCCCAAACAACAGATCCACACATACCATATTCTTCTCTGTTTCACCCTAAACATTCACAAATATTACCAGCTTTTCAATGACTGCAACTTGCAGCTATATTTTATGATTTGATGGGCACTACTATCATAGCTGGTGGTCAGATCATGGCTCCTAACACTCCTTGCCTAGTAACTAATACAGTACAGATGATAGCAATGTGTACACCTGGTGTAAATTGCAGAATAGAAAAAACATGGTTAAAATCATGTAGTAGTAATTCTTGGATGACATAGTGCTGTAGAAAATATAATAATCAGGATGGGCCTAGAAACTCAAAACTCTATCAGTCATTTATCCAGTACTCTAAGTCCCCCCCTGCTATTATTGATTTCTTGCTATAGTTTCCTTTAATCCACTGTTTTATGTCTACAAATTGTCTGTAACACAGGCATGGGCAAAACATTGAGTGTCAGTATGCATCATTGCTTGTACAGAATTTGACTGTTGCTGTCAAGAGCTGAAGACATTTTGATGTTTATGCAATTGTTGTTATTGCTGGATGGGTACATTAAATAAGTGTTCTATGCTATACTGCTAGAGGATATTTGATGTTGTGCTGTAGGGTTGAGATATCAAGCTTTTCACCAATTTCTTGCCTACTTTGATGATGCTGGAAGCATAAGCTACTCCTTGGTAGCTAGTAATGGCAATGATATCACCAGTCTTAGAAGATGATCTGACCCCAATTACTGCCCACCCCTTCATTCTTGTTTCACTTTTTTTTAAGTCTTCACTAAACCAACAAAGTGAAAGATATTTCCTATAGTTTCAATCAGTGCAGATAGCAGGAGTGCAGTACTGTCATCTACTTTCAATTGCTCTCTATAGTGATCATTTTTTTTAAGGTAGCACTTATCCACAGACTATATGCTTAAGGGTTTAATGCTTGTGCCCACAAACCTGCTATTGTTTCTTACACAAAAAACCCAGTGCAACATATTTTGAAATAATCTAGAAAATCAATGTTGGTACCTTATGAACAAATAAAGTTATAAAATAGAAGTTGTTAAAAAAGAAATGAAATAGATTCTGGTACACTTTAAAAATGCACAACTAACAGCAAGCATCCATATGACTAAAAATTTATTAAATGCACTCATATTCTTAATCTTTCAAAAACTACTATGTTGTTAATATATCAGGCATAAATTCTTGGTTGCAAAAACTATTGTGGGTGCACTTTGACCAATTTTTTCTTCCATGATATTGCTTAAAATGCTCCAAAATGGATTGAGTTGCTTCATGGTATTCCAAGCTCAAGAAATCTAAAATAATTGAGGAGGTAAGGTGATACCAGGTCTGTGTACAACAGCAATAGTCATCATCATCATTTCTACCAGGGATGAAAGAAATGGAATATGATTAAATTCTGCATCACTATCTTCAGAAGGGTGAACATGTGAATGTTAGAATGCTGATACTCGCCTTTTTTATTGCTTTTATTCACAAACAAGAATAAAAATCAATGCCTGCATGGACAACCTCCTTCTTATTGTCTTCCTTGTCATTAGTAGGTTCCCTATAAGAACAAACCTTTTGTATTTAAGGAGATAATGCTTTTAGGGTTTCTACTTTAAAATTATTATTACTTATTTACATGTGCATAGATGTCAAATTCTACTCTCCAGCAGCCAAAAAATATGATAATCTCAATGTTAAATCAAGTTGTAGTTTTAGTAATTTGCTCCTCGTGATCCATACTTTCAAATGTTGCATTCCTGGAACCAGAAAAGGTGTATAGTAGTTGTGATGACTAGCTTTATATTTTGTACATTTATTCAATAAACTCAACAATTAAGTTAGTTGTTGAGTCACATTTTGTCATCATGACTCAAACTTGAAGGTACTGAACCAGTAAATGATGTACCTCAGAACTTTTGGAAAGCCCTAAGCAACTGGTACTTCTTACTGAGATAGTTTGATACCTCTAAAGTTTAATTTCCTGCTGCAACATTATAAATTGAAACAAGACTGTGCATCCCTAAAAACCAAGAACAATCTTTATATTGTTGCCCAACATGATGATTAGGGTATAGGTACTGGTTGAGATGGATCCCTTATTTCAATGTTTAGTATTATTTTTTTTGCCAAGGATTAGAAAACAGTAGGATGAATAAATCTATAACTTTACTTTTTTTATATTACAAGACACTTGTAGCTGCTACTCCAGTGACTGGACAAAAAAAAAAGAAGGAAGCAATCAAAATTATCATTAAACCTGATACTGATATTCAGAAGTTAGTTTACTTACCAGAATAAAAGGCAGTGAGGAATTGTCTTGAAAATCAGGTGGTTGACAGTACTGAGGAACAATTAAAAAAAGTACAAGTCAACTTAAAAATGGAAGATTTTAAAAACAAGTTTCAATTAACAAAGAGACCCAACAAGTTGTAGCAAAATAGACATATTGATGAAATTCCTATAGCATTAGGTAAAATGCACTACAGCAATTTAAGAAAAAATTGTGATATAGGGAATATAAACTTGGAACTGGCATTCTGGAATGAATCGACCTAGGGTGCTTGGAAAAATGATCTTCCACAGATAAAAAAACATGAACAGGATGCAGATACACACTTCAAACCCAGGTGCCCTGATGTAGACTTTGAGTACATACATCTACAAGAATGATTGTAACATATTAAAATAGTTTATTTGTAGATTCGTCACTACATTTGCTGTTGGTCCGTCTCATTATTGTTTGTACAGCACGTATTTTCGTGATCGTTTGCATCCAAGAAGGATGTTAAAGTTGTTCCATAGAATCGACAAAATCAATGGTATTGAACAAAATTACTAATGGAATACCAGGTACATACCTGGTACGTGATCACGTATGTACAATTGGTACAAAAATCGAGTACCAGAATCGATTTTTCTACAGGACTTGCCCACCCTACCTGATAGTCGCTAAAATGAATGTGTCGCGTTCGTATCCTGCGAACCCTCCGATGATTATATCATTTATATTTAAGTATGAATATTTTCAATGTACTGTGAAAACAAGAAGACCCAGGTGTCAGACAAAAAGCTCCGTGGTCATTTTTGAAGACGACGCCATAGAACAGAGCTTCGCTTCTTTCCGTTCATTTATTGTTGCGCATTATATGCTCAACTTCTCTTGATTGAGGCTGACATAGTCGGAACTCATTCTTTTTCGACTGCGATCATAGATGTCATTATTTTGACACTTCTATTCACCAGAAAAACCAGAACAATTGATCTATGCATCAAAGTACAATATGATTTTCTCGCAAACATTACTGCCACTTCTTAAATTATTGTTGATTCCAAATTTAGTGTTTGCTTCACATTATCATTATCCGTCGACTTTACACGTGTGTAACAGAGGATTTTGTTACACAAAGAAGGAAGACTGGCGTAAACAACGACATCGTCCACTCTATTCTGCTTCTACAAAACAAGGAAGCACAGAGAGAGGATCATTCAACTTTTGTACGGATAGTCACGGCAATCCGTTAGATTGTGAATTATTTGAAATTCTTGACATGGATCAATATGATGAAATCTACGAAGAAGAACACGAAGCTATAGAATGTAGACCAGGAGATCCATGCAAAACCATTATCAAAGATAGCTCAACAGAGAAACCACCGGTGCTATATTATTACACCGAAAAGATACTTGAGTTGGATGATGAGGACGAGAGTCTGAATCTTGGCCATATTTCTTGGAAGGAACGACCACAGAAAGGAAAATGTTACGACCAAAATTCAAGTCTTGGATTTGATTGTAATTTGATAGAGGTTCTGCCGTAAGTTTTATTGCGTGTGATGGCATCTGATAGTGCATGAATCTCGGATGTCTCTTTGTTTCAGCTCTCTCTCTCTCGAGTAGCACTTGAGATGTCAACATGGTCGGAAATCCGCCTATTCGGAAATCCGCGTATTGCTCGTTACCTTTACTGTACTTTACATGTCTTTATCAATTGTCATCCCCGTGAATTCTTGTTGCATCGGGTCGTTTATGGCTTACATACAAAATTCTCTACCTAACTCTGCATTGAACCTTCATTAATAATATTTTCGCTGAATGACATAAATTGATAATTGATGACTTCATACATATTTACAGAGAAGGGCTTGTGCTGATTGAAATGCTTTCACCTCCTCACACTAAAGTCGTTCTTCGACGTCCCAAAACTGATTTTACCACACGGAAATCACTAAATGATAAGTATCACAGGCAGCAGCCTCGGACACCAGATGTATTGAACGGTAGCGGTGCAGCAGATCCTGCTCAAGATTGGAGAACCAATGTGCTACTTAATCTTGAAGGTCTTTAGGGATTCTCTTCTCTTTACACAATAAAGACAGATACT